>JBBPPG010000442.1:0-24131 GCA_038091855.1 Leccinellum luteum | reverse complement strand
GTGCACTCACACTAACATCAGATCGACAACGGGTTAATGCCGGATCAAGTTAAATTTTCAACTTCACTACCGGTCTTGCAGGATGCATCAGTGACGAGCATCGTAAGTGTCTATGAGTTCATGATCAGTCCATTTGGTCGAGAGCTTGTCCAGAAGGTTTGTAATTTGTGACTTCCGAGTCATTCCAAGTCCTTCTGTGTTACTGACACTGGCATTTTTATAGGCCTGGGAACGATGCCGAGTGAAAACCTGTGACCTATCTGCAACCTGTTTGACGAGCAAAACATCTCAATCAGCACTCACTCAGTATTTGCGTACACACACTGTGCTCTACCAGGAGATTGTGGACCACATGGATATTGTTCATGGACTTGAAGACACATTACCTGAAGATCAGTTCAACTCTAAAGTGGGTGATGATGATGCTGATGTCCCTTCCAGTGCTGTCATTCGTGACACCTTCAACTTAGAGGACTTGGATACGGTTATTCCAGCTCATGTTGACATTATTTCAGATTGTGTTGGGGCAGCAGAAAGAGGCACTGATGACGGTCTCATAGCTGCGGGTGAATTCGAGAATGTTTGGGCTTGTGTTAGTGACAATTAGGTAGTACAAATTTCTACCCTACGAGTTGGTAGTTCAGTTAGCAACATCCCCCCCATGACACATGACAGGGGTAAAATTTGCAATGCAATGACCCCTGCGTGACGCATGACCATTGCATCCATACAGACGGCTACAGTATGGGCAATGTAGCACCTCACTGAGGTGACTACAGGAAAAATAATATTGAGTTGCATCACTCTCTCACGTGACATGTTTAGGGCTGGCTGTGTGCGACGAGACGTTCATTGAACATTGTTCAGCCTTCTCCCCTAACCCCCTCCTGTGATCGAAGGTCTCACACGCACACCGTCATAAAAGCTGGTATAGGAACATCATTTCGAAGGGTAATGAACCCAGTGTGGGTCCCTTGTTTTCTTGGTGATGTGCTGGGCGCTGATGTGATGCTCAAACTAGCAAACTAGAACTTTTCGGTTCTGCATGCCAACTTTGCTGAAGGCTTTGGGATGTCAAATCTGGCAGTGCAACTACCCCCCACTCTTCAAAGCTTCACCCTCATCACCCTTCATACCAGCACGTGCCATAACAGCTGCTGCCCACCTTCATGTTCATGACCTGTGCGTGCTCCAGCGCGCATCAACACAGCCCAATGTGATGGTCCCCAGTGATTGGCAGGTGTTCAAAAATGAACTTCAAGCCCTCTCCTTTGCCAAGCACACCAGGGTTTACCTGATCACTATGACTGCACACACGATCAATGCTATCACCGTCCCTTCCTCACTCTCAACTCACGTACCCAAATAGCTACCAACTTCATTGTAAACCCCAGAAACAGCACATTAAACGGCCCTGTCACCTCCCTCGAGGTGCATGGCCATCTTGGCATGTTGAATGACACTGCTAACACCTTCCCTTGACATCTATGTGCCTGTATGGCTTCTAACAACAAAATTGTCACTCAAGGTAACCCTTTCGACCAATTGGTTTGTAGCAGTTGATCACATTGTCAGTGGCCTCATGTGCTTGTTGACCTCATTGGCATGCTTGCATTGCCTCTGGCAATGCCCCTGGCAACCCTCTCGACATAAGCAACATGGGTGCTCTTCATCCTTACTGGGTTCATGGCTGGCTTTGTCAGATACTTAATACTCTAAACAATATGATCTAAAATCATGATTAAGTTAAGATAATATAAATGGTAGAAGATGAATTGGATTAATCACTTCCTTTGGGTGTGAGCAACATTCTTATTTAAAATGTTCTCAGATGTAGTGAATGCTATCAAGACCTGAAATGGTCATGAGTAAGAGAATATGCCTAGGAATGCCTATGATGATTTGTTAGATGGGTTTCTAGAATTCCATCAACTAGTCAACAAGCAATATTGAGGATGAGAAGTGGACTTGAAGATAGAAGTGAGACTCATTGGGAAGTCTAGCCAGCTGATGACAGGAAATGGTGGTTTAGACCAATCCTTAGGAGAACAAGACTGGGAAGTCTTGTTGCCTTCAGACCATATATTATATACTACTAATACATATGCATGGACCATGCCTTAAGGGCAGGCATGCAACTACTACAATCTATCTATATAAAGTAAGTATAAAGTGTTATGCTTGGCCCAGGTAGGTGTTATGATGTGCCCATATGCTCTCTTTTCCTCTCTTTCCTCTCTCTGCTTCTTTCTTACGCTTCGCTACAAGACGCACCACTTAAACTGTACTATAGATATCTGCGTCGCTCCCAATACTTCCTCCGCAGATTACTCACTACTCCTCCTTCCTATCCCTTCCGATCGCACTGCCATCCGCAGCTTCCGATTCCCTCCATACTGCGGATGATTCATCTCTTTGATCCAAGCTTACTGTACACACAGCCCTCCGCAGTTTCTGACTCATTCCACACTGCGGATGACTCATTCCCTTCTATGCCATTCCCTGGCATTCCATCTCGTTCGTATATATTGAGTATCACTGCATCATGTAATCCTAAGCTAGAGCTACTCGAATATCACCACTCTTAGCCACCTTCGTCGCCCTTCGTCCTTGTAGGCTTTGCCTCCTTAGTCCTCGAGCTTCTCATCGTTGAGACTCGTAGCCCGTCGTCTCCTCCGATCCCCATAGCACTCGGAGTTCAGTCTACTCAGGTCCTGTCGACCTTCGTACCCCTCGCCCCTAGCCTTAGGTCTTGTTGACCTTCGTCCCCAGCCTTAGCCTTAGTACCACTTCGAGTCTACGACCGACCCTACCCGGGCCAGTCATAACAGTAGGGACAAGCATAGCCTCTGTGAACAAGGAACAAAGGGATCAAGTGTTGTGAACCATATTCTGCAACTAAGTCTTAGCTAACCTCTTAGCTAACCCTTATTGGTCCACATAGTAACTCCATTCCTTTTATCATTTTCCTTCTATCAGCAAGTTATCTTATCTTATCTACATGCTCTATGCATCTATCTCTATTCTCATGATCACGTGACTTGACATGACTAGGTGATGTCATACCCTACACCCTGCTTATTGATCTATCTCACAATATGTCATCACATCAGTCAGCACTTACATGTACACTCTAGGGCAGATATTACTTACATGGTCTGTGCATCATAGACTGTAGTATATAAGGTAGCACCCATGTACCCTACATACTCCAGTCTTATTATTATTTTATTCCTTGTCTCATTGACCTTACAGCCTTGCTGCTACTAAGTCCTTCAACATTGTATCATGACTCCTCTTAGTCCCTAGTCATTGTTTGACAAGGTCTCCGCATCATCACATGTGGTAAGCACTGAGTATAGCATCCCACATTGTTAACAGGATTATACCTCATCAGTGGATGGACCTTTACACAGCTACATTTGCTTGAAAGTATTTTACTCATAACATGACCACATTTGTATTCTTACTTACAAAAACTTGGTGAGAGGCTTAACTTTATGTAATGATTGGCCCATAAAAATTTCACTCTATATTAATACTAAAATTGTGTAGTTACATTTCCCCTATTTTTCTGTACAGATCTGTATTACTAGGTACCTCTCTGTAATTCTCTGTGGTGTCTGCACAGGTCTGCCAATACAAGGGTTGGTTTGCTGATGCGACAAGCGGCATGAAAGGTAAGCAAGGTTCTCAGCTCATTACTCGCAAATACTGATAGTCAACAGGGCATTCTGTTGTACAACTTTGGCTGATTTTACATCCCTTGGGGAAACGCAATCAGCAGTGGACATGGGCCAACTGGTTTTTGACGTATGCCCAATGGTTTGACATTGTCCCTTAGCAGGATCCGAATGGTCGTGATTTGTCAACCCGAATGCATGTCCTCAAGAGAGCGGTGCGTTCTTCTGCAGATTGCATGGGTAATGTCATCCCCCTCACTGATATATGAGCCTTTGCCAATCTCATTCCGCACTTCGGTACTACCGCGGACCCTCGTTTAACGATGTTCAATGCTTTAGAATACTCTTGTGAATTTCTCCTATACAAGTTCTTTGATAAGAATATCTATTACCCTCTTTCCCTCTACTAGCCTTTTTGTTTCGTTTCCGTAATAGATCATCCAATCAGGGATTGAGTGGGGCAGTGCGTGCCTGTCATATGTGGTATCTTACGGTTGTTTTCCGAGTCTCTGTCGCCATCACACCCTTGTTCAAGTTGTGCCATACTCCTCTGTACTATGTCACCTCCTACCCAACAATTCCACACTGTAGATGCTGTATATAAGCTCGGTTCTTATCCTGTGCTCAAGACTGGTTGCTCTGTCAGTACAATGAACAAAGTTACTGCTCAAGAGCTCGACAACGCTATCGTCTATGAATCTGACAAGTCACTGTATTCAAGATTAAAACTGGGCCACACTCTTGACACTATCCTCGAGGATTTTTCCACACATATTCCCACCCCTGAATCCCTGTCTGTTTCTCGTGAAATCTTTCAGAAATACTATCCCTCGTTTCTCATCAACCACACTACACAGATGGTCCCTCTCTACAACCAGGCCACCAGGAAATGGAACTGGCCCATGCCTTCTCCTGGGAACGCTGCTCTGGCGGAAGCTACCAAGGCCCCTGATGGATCTGACCCCAGTGGCTGGGGAGAAACACTTGTGGCCACATTTTTCAATACTGTCGCCACCGCTATAGCCCCGCAAATAAAGTCGCAACTAAGAACGGATGATGGTCCAGTGCCACACTGTCACTGGTTGGGGTCTTTCAGCAACTGCCGCCTGCCCGGAGCTCCCGACGGTGCCGGCGCCTATGACCACCACCCGGATCTTATCCTTGTGGAATCAGCAAACTATGCCATCCAGTCACTATCATGGGTGGACCCCGTGGTGCTCGCCGAGTACACAACCGAGAAATGGACACTCTTCAGTTGTCTCACCAAAACCCTTCACACCAAGTCCTACCTCACTTTTCTTGACCAGCCTTGGTGACGTTTCGTTCTCTGCATATCTCTATGCAAACAAGAGATGCGTACCCATTTATACGACCACTCTGGGCTTTGCGTTAGCCATCCTTTCGACATCCATAAAAACCCGCAACAATTTCTCAACCTTCTTGCTGCCGTTGTGTTCGCCAATAGACCCTGTGTCAGCTTTGATCCTACGATTACTATGCATCCCACCCCTCTTGCTCAGACTCCATGCCAGATATTTGTTTATGAACCAATGGAGGTCCCATCTCCTGTCCGTGAAGACCAGGAAGGAGAGGAGCTGGCAGGTGTTGATGAAGGGGAAAAGAGAGTCTCAGCAAACCTTGATGCCGTTACCACGTCCAGTACCAATTTACTGCCCACCACGACCTGTACGGATCCTCCTACCGATATCCCTCTCCCCATTACTTTGCTACCTCGGATCGGACATATCAAGGTAAACCAGAATTCATACGAAATGGTCAAGGTTCTCTTCTCGTCGCCAGGTTTCTTGGGATGGGGCACCATTGTTTACAAGGGAGTATTGAGGAACGGAAGCCTGGTCCTCTGTGCGCTCAGAGAAGCTAATGGTCAGTTTTTAACAGAAGCATGAGGGTGAATGCTCTATGGACCAGCCATGGAAATCCTGGGTGTAGCAGGAAGTCCCATCTTTGGGCGGTTTGGAGGTTTGTAGTTTGGGGGTTTGTTTGGGAGTTTGTTTGGCATGCCAAACGCGTGACCTCTCCCGCCCTGCTTCCCTTTTTGGACTGGGTGCATTTGTCCTGCCGTTGTTTTTGGACTGTGCATCTGGATAGTAACCTGGTTGATAGTAGACTGCAGAGAACTTGGTAGAAATTATGAGACTCAAGCTCTGACACACCGGTACTAAAGGGCCTACAAAGTCTATGTAATATAGTCTCTGAGTCATCCTCCCCATCAAAGACGGACAGTATAGTTAGGGCCTGTCACGGGTAGCAGGTGGGGGTTGGCATTTGCTTACCTGTGTAACCGTGACCATTTCGATACTACATGCATGCCGCGCATCATCGGCATCGCATTGTGGCATTCTGTCGCATCCGAGGAGGAGTCAGGGATGAGGATGGTGGGTATTACATCGTCATCGTCGTCCCGAGTCCATCATCTTCGTCGTGATGTGGCATGACATCATGATCATGCTGTTCCTCAGGCGTTCGACGTTGCTTGCGTCATTGAGTCCTGGGTGTTCATGGTTGATGCCGCGTTGATGTGATGTGTGGTTGTTGTCAACTCATTAACTCGTCATGGTGTGAGGTCGTTGTCGCATCTTCAATTGGCATCGTGCTATCATTGGGTCGTCGTCGTTGTGCTCCTGTTGTTGTCGAGTCAGCGTTGGCATTGAGAAGTGCTTGTCGGTGTTTAGTGCTTGTCGCACTGAGTTGGTCATGTCATCAACCTTGGCGAGTGCGCACAGAATGGGAAGTACACACTGGCCGGGGGGTTGGGGTCGTTGGGGATAGGATATGAAGCATTATGGGTTGACCGGGCAGCTGATGTCAAATCGTTTTGAGCGTCTATTAAACAGTAGCATGGACGCACTACACGGCATGGTCGTGGAACTCTGGGGCAATTGTGCATGTCGAGAAGATCACCAGGGGCATAGGGGTACTCCGGGCACATGAAGCACAAGGTACAAAGGATGAGCTCCGGATGCGACAGGCACATGACATACGCCATAGTGAGCCTCGCAAACCAGAATACAAGGGGGGGACTACAAAGGATGTCAATGAAGAGAGCAGAAAAAGATCATGCCAGAGAGTGGGACAAGCTCCAGATATGCTGGGTACACGACACGCGCTGCAATCACAGGAATATCCTTGGTGCACACAGCACGAGTCTCAGACTTGAAGTCGGTTAACCACAAAGGATCAAGTTGATGTGTTATACGTGCTAAAGGAAGTGTAGCGGATGCTGTGGATGGTCCTGGATGGTCTGGGTGCCCAACTTCTGACTCTGGGGCCAGAGGAAAAATATCTGCTGCCAGTGAACTCTGATGTGGAGGTGTTGGTGACCGTACAAAAGATAGAGACGGAGGTCAGTGGTAGTAAGTTGAAGAATGTGAAAGGCAAAGGAAAGAAGAAACAGCAGGAGGAGGAGGATCAGAAGGAGGGATGTGGAGGTCTATGACTCCAACAAAGACTGACCTGCAAAAGATGATGAGGAAAAAACTGCAGCACTGGAGGAGGTCCAATGGAAGACCACATTGATCAAGCAGCAGACATTGGTGGAGAATCATGCAGAGTGGATGGAATCCATGTCACACATCATGGGAAATAAGGTGGAAGGTCATACTGCTCGCACACTTCTGGTTCTCAATTTCGAACGCTTTCCTCCAAGTTTCCATAGACCCTGGAGGAGGTTGTCTTGTTTGTCAAACACCCGCCCTGCAGCTCCTATGCACAGCATTGCTCTCATCAACTGGACAACTTGGGAGTGGAAGAGCATTCCCAGTCCATCATTCTCTCGCACAATATGCACCTTCACAGCCACAGCTATAGCGGAGTCTGCCACAATTATATTCTACTGACACGAGTTGATCTATTGCCACCCAGACAGCAGAGCAGTGAGAATTCAAGTGGCAGTACAAGAGGATCTGAAGAAATACTTGGTCAAGAGAGATCCTGGACAGACTGCTATCTATTCCACACAGTGGAGTTGCTCAGAATAGCATCTCAAGGTGCAGAATTCGACGTCATGACCAAAGGACAGCTTCCTCTGAAAGATTATATCATATAGGCCAATGGCATTTACGTCAAAGACCATCCAGGAGTTCAGTACCCCATCCACATCATTGAGGAGCAGCTCGCCTTGCATGAAAGAGACAGCACTCTCGTCATGCAGTATAAGGTAGTCCAGGCTGTGATCAATCACTGGCAGAACATGTGCGAGTTGTGGCATGATCCCATATCAAAGCTCACCATCAGAGACATCCCTCAACTCGATTCTGATGTTGCCAGTGCTCTCTGCAATCTCATCAAGGTCAGTTGTCCTCCGACCCTTACTGTGCTAAAGCTCAATCGCTATACTAGGTGGCCAATATAAATGCATACAGACAATGAGTCCATATGACTTGCACTGTTGCATTCAATCCAAAGAAGGCTCTGCATCCATGAGAACGTCTCGGCATTAATACCTGAACTGGCTCCGCCGGACTGCAACACATTGGTGATGTGTTTTCCATGCAAAAGAATATATCCCCCTTTGTCATTGTGACAAAAGCCCAGTCCATCTCCCACCTTGAGGAGCTCAGTCACTCCTATGCTATGTTCCTCAATGCCAAAGAGATGCTGGCTACTAATAAGGCCATTCCAACAAAGTTCAAGCTGGTTAAGAAGGGCAAGGAGGTACTATTGAACAAGTTGGAGGATGGCGGAGAACCGACAGAAGAAGCTGTGGATCATGATCAAGATGCAGATAATTCAATCGCAGATGGTCCACCTCTCTCCCGCCCCGCCAGCAAATTTGAGTATTCTTTGTCAACAGTATGGCATTAACATAATTCCCTTGAGATACTGAGGGATCTCTCCCAGCAGCCATTTGAATCCTCATCCGCTTGCAACGTCAGTGGTGAGCATTGCAGTACCACTCTGAAATGCACGTCAATGTGACGTCGCATTGGCATGGATTTTAGCACCCCTAAAAAATGTTGAGATACCCTACACTTACTAGTATATACTACAACTAGCTTTCCTTTTTCAGTACATTTTTCCTGCAACACACACACTACTTACAGCTTCGTATTGTCTCGCGTATTCCTCAGTCGTTCTACTACTCTCGACTGAGGTATGCAACCCATTCACTTGTTACTATCTAATTGCTAACCATGTACCTAGCTCACTATCATTAGGTACATAATACAGTTATTCTACTACTCTCAACTGAGCTCACTATCATTAAAAAATGCACTGATTCGTAACTCCAGTGTGCGTTCCGTCAACTCCCATGAGTCTCGCAGATGTCACCACAGGTGATGGATACATTGCCATTGATATCAATGCTCCAAGCATGAATGTCAGGGATAATATTTCCGAAGCCTCCAAACCCTTCCTGTCCATCTCAGTGGATGTTATTTCAACTTCTCCTCCTCCTTGTGCACAACAACCAAGGAAATCCACAAAGCATAAAAGGGAGGTCAAATCACAACCTGCATCAGTATCTTGGACAGCAGTGGCCAGTTCTGAATCTTGATCACCTCGCTGTGATGACTCATTGGGATTTGCACTGCCGATAATTGTAAGCCTGTCATCGACAGTGCAGACCTTGGTGTGAATGTAGACCTATGGCTGCTGTGAGCCTGCTGAGATGCATTCAACAGAAAGTAAATTCACCACCTCAGTGGCCAAGGCCCTGCCCTGTATTTTCCCCTAATTTCACAAGGGAAACATGTGAAAATAACCCTTGGGCTGATGGCAGTTAAGGTGAAAGCAGAGCCCATGAGGTTGAATTTACTTCGATTCCTTCTGCCTGCAATCACCCATACATTGAGGTTTCCCCTCAGAACAGTGAGCGGTTTTGACAGCTAAAGGTGGTTTGCATCTACAAGATCACATCTTCAACTTGGGCTTATATAGAGAACTGGGCCGATGCACAACACTGGCATCACTGCCATCTATTGGAAATGGGAACCCAGGGAATAGTAGTATGATGACATAACACTTCCACTGAGTTCCCTCCCACTTTGCATGAGCAATCCGACTGACAAGAGCATTTCCTATTGCATTTTTAATTTTTACGTTGCTGGTGGCAGCACTGTGAGTCGGAAATAAGTCTAGCTCTCAAGTTCACAATGTCTATGCTTACGAGGTGATAAAGTACTGGCTCTCGGTGTATGCGAAATGGTTCAATAAACACACTAAGGCACATTTGCAATGTCACCAGAGCCTGTGTTTCCATCTGCATGCTCTTCCTTGACTACGCTATAGTGGCGAATTTTTGATTGCAAAGGTTGTGAGCCACCTGCATGATGGAGTTGTGTAGATTCACTGGAGCGTACTCCCTTCATACATAGTCAGTATCTATTCTTTGTGAGAGAAACAAATGAAATGCTGCCACTGACATACCATAGCAGAGGCACTCGCTTGCATGGCCGCCATGATCCAATGATTTTTTCCAAGGCAAGGTGGCGCACCTGTGACTATGAGGCAAAATCTCACCCTGCTGGCTCTTGCTAGCAGCAGCACTGCAGTGGCTAGGGCTGAGTATGCAGCAGCAGGCCTACTGGGCACCAGCAGGCTAGGATCGGCCCTTCTGGTGCCCTATGCAGCAGCTATGTGGTGACAGGCCTGTGCAACTTTGAGGAGGTGTGTGGGGAGTGAAGCAGCAGAAAAGCAAATGCATTTGCATGCGTTGGAGGCTCCCATTCCCATGCTGGTGGCTCCCAAACTCACATCTTGGCATTCTTCTCACTTAAAAATAGCTAATTGCAATACTAGCCCACCTACCCCACTGCCAGCTCATATTTATTACCTACGACACTGAAGTGGGGCTATGCAAGGCAGTAGAAGAAGCTGTCACAGCCGAAGAAAGCAGCAGTAACTTAGAAGGGTAGAGGCAAGAGCTAAAAGGAGGGGAGGCAGTTGGAGAAAGTGGTAGCTCAGATGCTCAGAAGCAAGAGCTAAAAGGAGGGGAGGCAGTTGGAGAAAATGGTAGCTCAGATGCTCAGAAGCAAGAGCCAAAGGGAGGAGGTGCCAGCACTCTGACTATATCTCACAGCAAACACAACTGCAAAAGAAGTTCTAGAAGGAAGAAGAAAAGAAAGTATGAGGCGAAGGAGAACTCAGAAAAGGAGCCAAAGGCAAAGCAAGTGGCCTGGAAGTGGTGATGGGAAGTGGTGGAAAAAGAGGAATTTGTTTCTGCACCATTGCAGGTGCAGAAACTGAAAGCTACTGAGAGAGGGTGGCAAGGGAGCCAGAATAAGGAGCCTTTGGAGCCAGCAAGGGCTATCAGTGTCCTGCTAAGTGAAGGATTCCAGTTAGTAGATTGGAATGGGCAATAAGCATCATATTCTATCAAGGCTACTTTATTAACTTTAGTTCAGCACTCCTACTGCTATTCTAGATAGATTCAAGCAGGTCATTGTGGTACTTGCAGGAGCAGCAAGAGGTAGCTTTGAAGAGGAGGTAATTGGTCATGTTACAGTAGCCTTTAGGAGGGAGAGAGAGTCTTTGGATCAGAGCTTGGGCCTTTCAAGGGGCAATTTCCACACTGTTCGGGTAGGCTTTTCCCATGGAGGTGGAACATTGGTAGGCAATATCTGGTAAGATCAAATGTTTGAGCTAACTTGGTCAACAGAAGCTAAAAGAAACAGCTTTCAAGTGTGCTGCTTACAGAAAAACAGCTAATTCACTGAAAAGCAGCCATGCTCTGAAAAGACTGCCTGGATTCCAGAAACATAAGCAAAGTTTCTGTATTAGTTAGTAGTATCAGCTAATTTTGTATGATTGATAGATGCCTTTAAGGTGTTTTTTTCCTTTTCGGAACTACCAGGATACAATCAGTCAGTTCTTGAGTAAAGATGGGATCTTAGCTTGCTTTTTCATATCTACTTTTTCTTCAGCTGCACTCAATCTAGGGCCAAGAACTGTTTGCATGCCCCACCGAGACTCAAAAAATTTATCCTTTAGCATCTGCTATATTACAGCATTAGAGGACTTTGATTCTACTGCTGGTGGACACTTAGTACTTGAGGAGCTGAAGCTGATTATTCAGTTTTCTCCTGGTGCAACTGTGCTAATTCCCTCTGCTGTCATAACTCACTGAAACATAGAGGTTCCAGATGATTAAGAACACTTTTTCTTTACTCAGTATGCCTCTGGACAGCTCTTTGCATATGTTGCAAATGGGATGAAAACTGACAGGGAGTTAGCCAGCACTGCATCACTAGCAGAAATGGAAAAGTGGAAGGAGGATAGGAAGGGTTGGTGGATGAAGAATTTGGGCAAGTTCCCCTCCTTCTCTAACTACAAATAACTAGTATAGACCACTTGATACTTGCCAAACATCTGCAAAAAGAAGTCTACAGGCTACTATGTAATCTACATAGCCTGGTAGACCTTATCTACACCCTCCTCTTACATAGTACAACATAATATATGAGGTTTATGTCTATGCTCCAGTTACACCATGTTGCAATGGTATGTAAGGGTCAGAATGTGTGACTTATCCAATATTATTCTTGATAGGACTGCTGGATAAATGATCTTGCTTCCCAACCATCACCACCCCCTTGTCGCTTGCCCCTGTGCCTTCATAACACTCGCAGCCTGTACCTCTGCCCTAGCTACCCCTATCCCACCCTGTCATTTCACGTTGCGGTTGGCGTCAAGCTGTTTCAATACCCTTTAGCCACGCTGCTCGCTTAGTGAGCCCATCGTCTCCTTTGCCTACACTTGCTCAAGCCTTTTTCTCCCTAACCCCTTCCATCTTGTTGTTTCATGCCATGCTTGGTTTGCTACCCTCAAACATCTCTCAAATGTCTGCTGCTCTCTTGTCGCCTTACATTCAAACCCCGTTGTCACCATTCCCAAACGTTGTTATGAATCCCCTCCTCCCCTCGCCCCCACATCGTCGTTTCATGTTATCGTCAGCTTGTAAAACCTAGATCAGTCACATTAGTCAGGAATGCAAGTCAGTCACATTAGTTAGGAACACAGGTCAGTCACTATTTCAGGTCACAGAGTACTTAGGTCAGTCATATTAGTCAGGAATGCAAGTCGGTCACATTAGTTAGGAACAGCTGCACCATGAGGCCAGTTACCTGCACAATTGCAATCTGAACCAGCACCAATCTTGGTGCCATTTCATAGCACCTACCAGGAATACTGGCTACCTTTCGCATCCTACACTGTGTATGCTGCACACCATTACTCACTTGTTACACATTTGCTTTTAATCATTCATGCACTCACCACCTGTGCGTGGACGAGTTCACTCTGTTGAAAATAAAGGCAAGAAAAAACCCCAACTAATTTTCCACAAGGGCGACTTGTTTACCCATACTGAGCGAGCTTCATGCTTACTCAATAGCTACATGTTATTGGTTTTTTTCTTTCACTTTGTAGCATTATGCCAGATGCTAATCTCAGTCAAGAGAGTGCTGGCGCACTGGAGGTTAAGAGTAATCACATTGGCAATGGAAGCATATATACTGACCAGCTGATAGCAGCACAACCGAAGCATGTCTAGCATCTGTATGCCACTGACCCAATTGGCCAGTGGTGGCGCATCCTCCTGAATCTGCAACCTGGTCATGCCATCAGCTGCAACCCGCCTGTACTCCCCCACATTCTCGCATGTCCAAGCGAATAGCGGCTCCCTGAGTGGCCGTCTAAGGCATGCAGTGGCCCACAGAGCTTCCCTCTCCTTTTTCTCTTCCCCCTCCTCCCCCTCCTACTTCTCTTTCAATTTATCTGCAGGAGATGAGAGTAACGCCGCATCTCCAAAACGTCCCAAGGCAGCCCTGGGTGAAGTTGAACATCCAACGATACTGAGTATGTGAGTTTGCTCACCAATCATCTGTTTCACCTGTTCATCTACTATCTATCCTGCCAACCCACCCAGCATTTGGTGTCGCTAGCACCGATGACGTGGTTGGCTGCCTCAAGGTTTTCACATGTTGCTCGATGTGTCATGAGTCTTGAAACTGTAAACTCTGAGTCAGGCATATTAGATATGTGAAGGACACCAGAGAAGAAGGGTATACTCACGTTTATTGAGATCCGTAGATCCTGACAGCGCAGTGAGGGTGATAAGGGAGTGCGCTGAGTAGAAACTTACTCAAGTATGATAAGCTTAAGGCTGTAAGCTGAGGGGCACTTCGAAGGACTTATCAGATAAGTGTAAACGCTGGTCTGAACAGTTCGTAGGAGAGAAGGGCCTATTGATTTAGGGCGGAGGCAACACCCTTATATACTACACGAGATGTTTGTACATATTGTGGTATAGAATGTCCTAGTATAATCCATGGAAGATCATGTGATATGTATGGAACGTTCTAGAAAAAAGATAAGAATAATTAGCCAATAGCGTAAGTATCTCTTATGATATTTGAAATAGATGGATAATAGATGATCCTATCCAATAGCATTAAGTGCTCTTATCTATGACGTCATTGTCAGAGATAGCGATGAATAATCCATAGATCGGTCTAGAATGGACTGGTCTAGGCACAGTAGCAATGAAGTGAAATGAAATACTACCATTCCAACAATGTTGGCAGCAGCCGAGGCATCCCTCTATGAACTACTTACCAGCGTCACTTTCACTCATGCTTGCAGAAGTGGCACAGGAGTCACAAAACTGACGGATGCAAAAGTCACTGGCACTTCACCCTGCCAGGCTTCATTTAACTCCATGCCACTACTGCTGGGAGCAGAGAGGCACTGTTGTGCAAAATCTAAAAGAAGACCTGATCTGCACAGACTAGCAGGCAAGGTGTGAACCCACCAGGCAACCACGCTAGTGCTCAGCCTCCATGTCAACAGCACGTGCAATCTTTGGGATCAACTCTTCTGCTTCCTCTAAGCTTCCATGCACTCAGCTACAAGCTGTGTCTTTGCATGCTTGATATATAGTGCCTTTCATTTGCTGCATGAATATTGTTCATAGAGGGACCAGAATATGCAGAGAGCGAGGATTCAAGTATGTAAGTGAAGTTTAGGCAAAAGGCTTTCCCCCTCGGTCTCGGAAGGGCAAACAGAGGTGGTGCCTGTGTCACTCTCACCACCACCACCGTCGCTGCCAACCATTTATGCCCAGTTCACAGTTTACTGCCTCACGTTCAACCCCCTCCTCTACTTACTCAGCGTCAAGCAGCATACTCTGCACTTTATTTCACTTCTCCAGCAGTTCTTTCACCTTTCACACATAGCCTGAGTGCCTTCGAGTATCCCTTTATCAAATCGACGCAAGCAGGCAAGGCCCCATTGGACATGACAGCCTTACCACCGCCACCACCATTCCCCATATCTCACATTCCCGTCCCCACAGTATCCTCTTGGTTTTGACACCATAAATGACATCTCCCCTTCTCCTTCCCTGTTGGCATCACTAACAAACCATTAGATGGCCACTCCGAGTCTCACCATGTCGATGACCTAGTCGTCATGTTGGTCTGCACAAACAACAATGCGTTCAATTGTGAATACAAGCGAGGAGATATAGCAAACAAAGATACTGGCTGGAGTTGATCTGATAGGTACCACACATCAATATGATATGTAAATACAGAATCTACTGATCCACTGTTGCCTGGCGGCCCATGACCTCATGGCAACATGCCTCATCAAGGCCAGACTTGACCACCAGTAAATCCACTTCAGCGCTATGATGCACCAGTTCCCTTTCTTCAAGTTCTGGTAGCCATCTGAATGGACATTTTCTTTACCTCTAGCCTAGATTGCTGGATGAACTTGATGACTTCAACCTTGACTGGCTTTTCGTCCTCCTTGACAACTTCAACTGGCTTCTCAATATCCCTGAAGACCTTGACAGGTATCTCCTTAGCCACCTCTCAATCTCTGTCTCTTGCCTTTTTTGTCATACTTGACTGGTGTCCTCTGTGATTCAGCATCGGATATCATATCCCTCCACTCCATAAACGAAGCCACAGGTGACCAATCCCGATTCAAAATCCTTGACACCTTGATGCTCTCCTCATCACTCAGACTTACTCTCAGAATAGTTGCAGTCTGAGACTGCCAACATGGAGTGGAAGTCTTCACACAACTGGGAAGGCAACATCACCTGAAAACTTATGCACATCGTGGTAATCCTCCACATCTGTCTCTGTCTCTGCGCCAGTCCCGGTCACAAGGAAGAATCTTGACTGGAATTGGTGGCAATAGGGAGTCGTCGGCAGGGCACTATGCAAGCAAGTGAGCAATAAGCACAAGGTGAAGTAAATGAGGTGGAAACAAAATGAAAATGGGGCTACACAAGGCATGGCATGGGCTGGACACATCATCTGTGTGGCCTGCAACATCACACAGATCATAAAAAACAAATGAAAACCACCCGAGCTGGGTTGTGAGTGCACGCAGAGATCATGTAGCTCAGAAAAGAAGTAGAGAGATGCAAAATATGAGACAGTTGAAGGGAAATAGGCAAGATGAAGAGTATTTGTACCTTTAGACTGAATGCATTGGACAGCTGAGCCATTTTCAAGGTCCCAAGTGCCTTGATAGTGTCTACCAGCTCGTGGCAGTGTTCCCTCGCCTCTCCGTTGAGATCCTCTCCATTGCCATATTCTGCATTCTGATCCTGGAAATGATGAATCTTCTCCTCAAGCTCAATCTGCTATGAGAGGACGTGCTGTCCAAGTGCACCAGCTCATTATACAGTAGCTGTTTTTCTTGTCATCTCAATACTCATGTGTGCATCACAGTAACCCTCCATGTCCATCTCCATCTCTGTGCTGGTCTTGGTGGCCTGATATGCCTAGCTAAATACATATGATCAAGTATTGATCAGTCTGATATAGCTAGATAAATATATATCTGGTGCTATCACTTTATAACCATCATTTTATAGCATAGACAATATATTATAACTCTTGGCAGATATTTTACCACTAGATCAGATATTACTAGTTAAATATCATTATTTCCCATCAAGATTAAACATTATCATTTGAAAATAGTATCACTGTGTTATTACTGGATAAGACATTATTCTTTGAATATAATCATTTTGCTAGCAAGCTCATACATTATTATTAGATATTACTATGATATCACTAGATCAGGCATTATTATCTGAATATCACATCATTCATCTCAGGGTGATTGACCTGCGTTGGGGGGATAAAGTTTCCTTGGTAGCTGAGACTTCCAATCAGAAAAAAAAATTATGGAGGGGAACTAAATTCAGCATCTTTGTGGACATTCTCACCATCAGGAGGATTCATGCTGGTTCCAGGAGGAGAATGGGTTCAGTTTTTGGTTACTGAATCATCTTGTCAGAGAGGTCTCAAGAGGAAGAAAAAGAACATGCCTGTGAGGGTATTCTTGTCATTTGAAGAGCAGTTATTGCATTCAGATGGCTCCTTGTCTGAGTCATTGTTCTTCATTCCAGGACCATTAACTGGTTTTCTGGTGATATACTTTGCCAAGCTATAGTGCTTATTGATTTCTTGTTTGGTAATGGAACAGGAAGTGTGGCTAGTGGCGTGGGTGACTATTCAAGGCTTGGGTCGAACCTACTTTACCTTCTCAGTCTCCTACTGAAGAAAACATTGATGAAAGCAGTAGATCTATTCAAACAAGATGACACATCACTCTCCTGCTAGACCTAGTCCTGGGACTTTGTGGTGGAGATGAAGCTGAAACAGGCTCATTCCCTGAGCACCTAGCATGCATGCATGGCATAGCTGAACTGGATAAAGTAGCAAGACTAGGTAGAATGGAGACTAGAATAATATTAAAGAGACTCATAGTTTCAAGAATAATGATGCTCATGGCATGAAACCTGGGCATGCAAAGGAAAACTTGCAGTTTGCCAAAAAAAAATGGAAGTAAAGAAAAAAGAAGAGAAAAAAATAGGCAAGTGAAGAGTAATGATAAGAGAGATTTTATACTTCTACAGCTAGCAAATATCTCAGCGACCTCAGGAACCAATGGTGAACTGACATAGCAATGGGTCAACAGGAACATGAGTGCTTTCGTTGTCTTCTTGTGCATGCGTAAAGATGACAAATGCCAGTGGCAGACTGGTAAACCACATCTCAACTGACATCGAATTCTACATGAGTTATTTCCATATGTCTTGACCTTCCTTTTTCAACCTTCTATCTGTCTCATCCTTCTCCTCATCAACCAAGTTGGCTCGAGCGCACTAGCCAAATTTGCATTCCTCGTCGTTGCAACACCAGCAAATACAATAGTGATGAATTATCTCTTCCGCAAAAGGATCAAGAGGCATTCCAAGTCAATCCAGGAGTTATCCTTTTTGAAGTGAGTTACTGAATTTTACCAACTTGAAATGGTGTGTGCTATCTTCTATCCACTTATAACTCACACTCACTGGGGGGTTGTTTTTTAGATACATGCTTCCCAACTCTGACAATGCTTGATTGTAGGATAATGTGAGAGTTATGTTGCTGGCACACCGGTTCGCACTTCATTATAACAGAGCAATAAATAGAAGGGATGGCAGGAGTACATTGCACAATAGTACTAGTTTTCATTGTTCTTGAATGAATTTTGAAACACGGGGTCATTACTACTTGCCACACTCCAATCAATCTGCGTCAACTGTCACAGAAGAGTCATCGCATTATGGTGCATGGTTGAGGAATGGAAGAAGATCAAAACTTTTGGATGATCCTGAACAATGTAGGCTGTTGTCGAGGAAGTCAGGGAATGGAATGGAGTTGAAGAAGTGTTGCTCACAAATGATATCATTAATGGGTAGCATTGTTCCATCAGGTCTATCGACGATGATCGTGTCCTGGGGCAAATAGAACAAGTTGCACAGGAAATCAAATTTTCTACACTGGAAGTGAAACATTATGTGGTTATCATGGAAATATCCAACTGTCGAGATGGGATGAATGACATGTGGTTGGAAGTGGAAGTAAAATACATAATATTAAAAGGGCACTAAATATTCCACTAGTCCTCTCATCTGCAATGCTCCAAATGAATCTGTCATCATTTGGAGCGTTGGCTATATTGAGGCTTCTACTTTGGCTGAGACCGACCTCAGTGTGAAGACACATGGCATTAAGCCACCCAGGGAATGTCCAACACCCATAAACAAATACTCAGTCGCATGTGCTTTCCCAGGTCCATCATAGAAGATATGACCTGTGAAAGCGGGACATTGAGGGCAACTCATGTTATGCAACCAAAGGGCAGCACAAAACCAATTACAGAAGTTTTGAGGTGTATCAAAGCAACTGCTGGAAAATTGCGGATAATAAATGGGATCATAAAAAAATGGATAATCTTCCACATAATGATTGTGTTCAGGTGAAGATAGTGATGGATCAAGTACCCAAGCCACTCTGTATGGCAACTTGTTTACGAACCTGGAAAATCATTGAGTCATTTATCCTATTGAATCAGGTCATCCACCACTGACATGTTTCCTTTAATGTGATTGATGTCCTACAGGTTTTTGCATAGATGGATTCAGGTTAGGACGCCTAGTGGCTCTGCAGGGAAGTTGTTGACAAACGTGAAAATTCAGTGGGGTCATCCACCACTTACATGTTTCTTTTGATATTGTACATAATTGACGTCATACCAGTTTTTGCGTAGCGGAAACAAAACAGCAAAAGAATCGACAGATTTATGTTTGGAAACAGCAAACAGATTGATTGGATCGTGACATCACAATCTCACACCACATCCACATGACTTGTGGACTTTAAGAGGGCCCCTGTACCTTTGCTGCTGAGAAGACCCTCCCTCGCCATTTAAGCATTTATTTTGATATCATACACAATTCATGTTGTACAGCTTTATGCTTAGTGGAATTGGAGGAAAGTACGAAAGGATTGATGGGATTGTGACAATTATGCTACCACAAATCTCACACCACATCCACGTGATTTGCAGACTTTAAAGTCTGTATCAACATCCATTTGTAGGCCCCTGTACATTTGCTACAGACAAGACTCCACTTCGTGGGAGTCGGGGACTATTAATAACTCAATCGGTATCCTAAGTGTAACTGCTTCCAACATATTCAATGCTACCATTATTATCTCAATTGTCTTGCCTCAGTTTTTATTGGTCACGATTTCCATCTTGGCCTGGTATTTATTTGCTGCCTACTTTTACCGGGTAAATGCAAGAGAACTGAAGGCATGTCTTCCATACCCGTGCCTTCCTGAAACTGATTATAATTATAGCGGCTTAGTACATATGCACTTGAATTTTATTTCATTGGTTTATGCACTTGTTTATCAATCTCACTGGCAGATACTATCCTATGCAGCTCTCTATGTGTCTCTCTATGTGCACCTCTCTGAGTCACTATCAGGATTGATGATTCCTGCATGTGGTAAAACCAATAGATTCAAGAGAGAATGTCGAACTTGTTGACATCGATACTCAGTGAGTTGCAATGGGCAGAGCATAGAGCATTACAGACTCTGACCAGATTCTCAGTGCATATTGATTGACAATCACGATCACAAATCAGGCAACAAAACTACTTTTTCTAGCAGTTATGCTACAACTGCTCATTTGTCTGGTTAGCGCTTGCTGTGTATCAGCTTGGACTTCCTCAGTAGGATCCTTACATACTTGGGACAGTCTCCAGGAATTCGAAAATGACTAATAATTGGAGGGGAGCGCTCAACAGGAGTGGAAAGCCCAAAACGACTCCAGTCCAAACAGCACAATCAGTTGAAGAGTTTCATATCTTCAACCTTGAAGGTATCAATATGAAGGTCAGTTTGTTTCTATCGTCAGGGTAGTAAGGGAAGGTAAAATATCGTCAGGGCATCATCAGAAACAGGTTGCCATCACTGTGGAGTTCAGTGGTTCCGTTATTCACTGCGCTCAGACTATCTGGATTTAGGTATGATTTTTTTCTATTTAAGCGCCATTATGGAGTATTGACATATTTAATCTATAATGCAACAATCTGGAAAATATCTGTTTTGGATGGCCTTTTAGAGAGCTAAAGTATTGGAAGGTTGTCCATGATTCTTGTCTGAAATGAGATCTGCACATACTCTGTAGCTACAAGCTGGTCAAGGTCAGTGAGAAAGATATTTCACTTTCCTGTGGTCAGAGTGAATAAATCAATGCTATGTGTCGGGCTATATACCATAACCTGGATATCATCATCAATGTTCATCTTCTTTTTTATACACATAATTGAAAGGTTGACATGTGTTTGTTACTAGATGGTCATGTTGGGAGGACTGTATCCTTCGATGTTCTCAAGGATGGTACAGAGAGCAAAACTCGGATTCTTGTTATCCATGTCTTGCCGTTGTTCTTTTGGGTTCCACCTTTGCAATGCTGACTTACTACTATGCATCACAAGATTTGCATGAAGTAAGTTTGTGCAGCCCTCATGAATGCTTCTATTTGAAATAACTGTGAATTAAGCACACTGTTTGTACCATGACATTCGTAGTCAACCTCAAAATTTCATATCCTGCTAAAAACCCATCAGCCACATCATGAATCACTTCCCTAAAGGTATGCTCAGTGAGCTTTTCATATCCTCCTTGCTAGATATTTCATAGACATTGATGCTCTCGATAATTCAATCAGCGGTTCACTTCACACACTTAGTTTGACATTTTCCAATGTATTTGGCACTTTCATTCTTATCTTGCCTTGGTTTTTGTTGGTTAGCTCTTTGGTATTGACTTGCTGTCTCTTTGCTGGGCCATCTTCTACTGTACGAGAATTCAAGGCAGGTATTATATCTTCATGAAGGCTCTTTTGAGTACATTGGTGTTTCCTCCTGTTCTTGAAGGTTTTACCATGACCATTACACCAGCAGAGAAAATTGGCACTATAGACAGGTACCTGACAATTCTCACTGGCAGAACCGTAACTCTTTTCATTCACAATATTTATAGAATTGGAGTGGGGAAATCATCAATTATGACAGCTTTATATCGATTTGTGGAGCTTCCATTTTAAAACAGCTGAGAAAGGGCCTAGCAATCATTCTGCAGGATGTTAGGGAGATCATGCAGGACTGACTGTTACTTTAGTTCCTTTGTAACATTATCTACCTGTTTAAATATGTCACTTCAAGTTGGCAGTTGTGTTTATCAGTCACTGGTCCGGGAACTCTGAGGCATAAAGTAGATCCTTTTGGCTTATACTGTATGTTGATGCTTGTCTTTGGAGCAGGTGTAACTTGTCGACAGATATGAGATAGACTCTATCTTGGCCTTAGACAGCCACTCAAAGTGACCAGCCTGTTGTCGGCCATTTCAACCTGAAATTCTCAATTGACTATGAAAGCAGTCACCTGTCAGTCGGTCAGGGATTTTTTTTTTCTTTTTACTTCATTTTTGATTGCTTTGCAGCAATTGTTGGGTCCTAGATGGTACAATTTTATGCATTCCTCGTGTGATATAGGAGCTTAAGTTCTATGTATATAGCATCTGCTGATTATGAGACCAAAATGAAGGTCCATTATATGATCACGACAGAATTCGAAGAACGTACAATTTTATGCATTGCTTATACATTTCTTCTAGATCATTTCCATCTGCTTTTGTTGACCCGTCATGCAGATATGTGTTCCTAATGCCAGTGCCATGTTTGTTTTGTCACGCCAATCGATAGTGCTTGTAACATGTCACAATATCACAGCTTTTGCATCACTATTCTGTACATAGTACCCACAGGTACCCGTCCCAGATCTCAGGGCCTACCTTAACTTATCATGATGTCAAATGCCCCTATGAAATCATTCAAATACTAAACCACATCCCTACCACTGCTCTCGAGCAAGCCTGGTTTGTCCCAAGTGATTTCGCACATCAACCGTGGCGCAGGGTTATTGTCTCCATCACCTCCCCCCCACCAAAAAGTCCTACAAAGGCTCACAGTGTGTGAGCCTTGCTAGTTATAGCAGAGCCATAGAAGATGCAATCAAACTTTTGGTACCATTACGTTTTATAGCTGTAGCTAATCATTCTGAATGTGGTTGTTTATTAGCAACTTCCATCTGCCCCATTTCTCCCTCCAGATATGTTGAGGAAGAAGTTCACCGACTCGGATGCATTGTCAATGAAGATTGCATTTGCTGCAAGACTAGCAGATGCGGAGCAAAAGTGCTATGATTGGGAGAGTGCTTTACGTCTAGCCCTGGGTGAAACCGAAGTCCAGAAAATCTACAAGGAAACTGCCGGCATTGATAATGAGGGAGATTCCATGAGGGAACAATACTTGACTGCCATTTCTCACATCAGCATGCAGGACTTTTACATGTCCAGGAATCTGCACATTGCAAGGTTGTCACCCAACTCCCCTCAGTGCGCTCTTTGTCCTGTGTGTGGAACCTTTGGCTCACATGTGCCAGCAGATCCGTGTAACACTAGGACAATTATGTTGTATTCAATTATATGCTGCTTACAAAGATGTATCTCTTTATCCTTTCACGTTCCAAGCACCAGCACTTGGAGTTTTTACATATTATGTGGAATATGCAGAGCAATAGCTGATGGTTGTAGTGTTCTGTACTTTTTCACAGGCCCAACTCAGGTGTTGTTCGTTTATTTCATTTTATTCTTCACCATGACAGGCTCATCCAAGAGTTGCAGCTGTAAATGGCTGATGTTGTGATTGACGGGTTTGTCAAAACTTGTGTCTGTGGCCAAGCTTTCAGTGACTTGGCTGTGTTCACTCGCCATGAGAAGGGATATCACAAGGGCAAAAAATGACTCTCTGGTGCCCTTGCAAAAGCAAAGCAAATTTATCAAGTGAAGAAGCCTAGACTTCTGGGTGCCAGTACATCTGTTGGTTTGGACAGCAGTATCCCAAGTACAAACCATGTCCATACCTCTTGTAAATCCATCAAGGAATGACACACAACCCATTCATGGCAGGTACGTAGATACATACTTGCTTGTTGTTAGTATGATGGTCCAATTGACAAACCCAACACAAAGATGTCTCTCCCCCATGGCAGCATCAACACTTGCCATGTTCATGCTTCCAAGCCCATAGAAGAACCATGCACAGCTGATTTATATCAGGTATGGTGACAGACATGTTGGTTACTCGATCAATGAAAACCTCTTCCAGATGTCCTTGACTCCAAAGCAGTCCATAGTGAATGATGTGCCATATGTGCAGCGACGCAGACTCTGGTTTCAAGACGTCCTCCCAGAACGTCTGCTTCCGCTCCCTCCTCACGAAATCTTCCATAGTCCACCGACTGTTGAAGCTCAGGTCATAGATGTTACGCTTGGCCCGGGTAGGGACGAGCGTGGCCTCTGTGAACAAGGGGTGTTGCCTAAAGCAACGGGATGAGCGATGGTAGGTCGCCGGAGTGACGAGTGATCGAGAGTCGCCGGGGACGAGTAGCTTCAAGGGCTACCGGAGAAGTCAAGTGTATCAGCGACACGAGACTTAGGTGAGGTCGAACGCCTCCAAGGAATATGCTCAACCTAGAGAAAGGTTAGC
>JBBPPG010000441.1:0-24136 GCA_038091855.1 Leccinellum luteum | reverse complement strand
TGATGCGGAAGATTGTGGATGTGACGCAGAGCGGAGGTGTTCATATGTAGTAGGCCCCAGAACATGACCCGGGAATATCCAGTTGTTGCGATTGCAGTATCTCCGCAATCATCTTAGAGGGTGAACTCGTGTTCGAAGCTGCCGTCAGACCACCCTTCAGTTCATTTACTCAAGATGCGGCATAATTGTGTACGTCTTCGCCAGGCTCCCATGCGACGATTCCGGTTGATAGTTCGTATGATGTACAATGGGTAGAACGTTTCTCTGGGAACAGTAGTCGACAATGGTGGGCAACGGAGGGTATGAGTAGTCGTCTGCTGTGATGGTATCGTGCAAAGTTGTTGATGAGACAAGGATACAAATCACACGAAGCTTCGTTGTACCCTTCAAATGGGTGGTGTCGCTCCCACTGTAAAACCGCATTCCGAGTTATCTCAGCAGACAAAGTACATTGACAGTTCTGGTGCGGTCACGGTGTCGGTTGGGTTCGGGTCGAAGGCAGCCGGCGGCGAACGTACCGAACGTTGCACTGGACTTGGGGAGAACGTTCTTCGTGCCTGGCTGGAGAGCCGGCTCATCCTGCCGTTGCTGCAGCGTCTCAAGTAAAGAAGGATCTAAGATGTGTGTCTCAAACGAGGAGAATGTCTCGGTCTGAGAGGCGGCAACTTGAATTCACGATCCATAATTTTACATTTTGTCTTTTTTCTTTTTCTTTTTCTTTTTTTCTTTTTTTCTTTTTCAGGGTGAAACACGCCACTCGGAGATATCGTACCACAAAAATTATGATTTTACCAAAAATTGGTTATATGCTTCGACCGGGTATATAACCCCCTTCGTACTGCACTCAGACCATATCTCATCTTTACTTTCGAACCATGGCCATCCCCCCCGTGTCCGCTGTCGCCCCCGAAGAGTACGACATTCCCCGCCCAAAGGATGTTGGCATCCTCGCTATGGAGGTCTACTTCCCCCGCAGGGTATGCATTGTTCACGCGACATCTCCCTTGTTATTCACTTATCCGGTCTTAGTGCATCTCGGAGGCCGACCTCGAGGTCTTTGACAATGTTTCTGCCGGAAAGTACACTATTGGCCTTGGCCAGGAGTACATGGCTTGCTGTGATGACCGCGAGGACATCAACTCCTTCGCTTTGAACGGTACGTCATATCTTATTGAGTCTCCGCCCTTCATACCAACGTGTTCTGTGCAACAGCCGTCAGCGGCCTTCTCGAAAAGTACAACATTGACCCCAAATCCATTGGCCGTATCGATGTTGGCACTGAGACCATCATTGACAAGTCGAAATCTACCAAAACTACGCTCATGGACCTGTTTGCAGAGTCAGGTAACTTCGATATCGAGGGTGTTGACTCGAAAAACGCTTGCTACGGCTCCACTGCTGCCCTTTTCAACGCCGTCAACTGGATCGAGTCGACGTCATGGGACGGTCGCAATGCCATTGTTGTGGCTGGTGACATTGCCATCTATGCTGAAGGGGCTGCCCGTCCCGCTGGTGGTGCTGGTGCATGTGCTATTCTTATTGGTCCCAATGCACCGGTGGTGATCGAACGTACGTCTTCGCCAATTTGAATGTAGTGGTAACTCAAGTTGACGCTTGATTTTCCCAGCCGTCCATGGCAACCACATGACGAACATGTACGACTTTTACAAACCCAAGCTCGATTCCGAGTATCCCGAAGTCGACGGACCAGTCTCTGTTACCACTTACATATCCGCTCTCGATGCCTCTTACGCACGTTTCCGTGAAAAGACTGCCAGATTCAAGAAGCTCCAACTTGTCAACGGACACGCCAACGGCAAGTCTGACAAGGGCTTTTCTCTTGACGATGTGGATTACGCTGTATTCCATGCCCCTTACGGAAAGCAAGTTCAGAAAGGCTTCGGACGTCTATTCTACAACGACTTTGTCAACTCTCCTTCCGCACCCCAGTTCGCCAATATCTCCTCTCCTGAAACCATCCTATCTACCTCCTACACCGCATCGCTCACTGACAAGAACCTCGAGAAAGCGTTTATTGCTGCATCCAAGGCTGTATATGCCAAGAAGGTCGAGCCGGCCATGCGCTGTTCGAAGCGTCTAGGCAACATGTACACCGCTTCCCTATATGGCTGCCTTGCTTCTCTCCTCTCCTCAGTCGAGCCTACTGAGCTGAAGGGCAAGCGCCTGAGTATGTTTGCTTTTGGCAGTGGTTGCGCATCCAGTTTCTTCACACTCCGTGTCAAGGGTGACACATCAGAGATCCGGGAAAAGATGGACCTGATCAAGCGGTTGGAGAGCATGAAGGTCGTGCCATGCCAAGAATACGTCGACGCGCTCACTGTGAGTTTCCTCTCGCGGGTACCTTTATCGACGTCTATGCTGAATTTGCCCCTTCCAGCTTCGCGAGAAGAACCACAACGCGGTCAACTACACACCAGAGGGCTCGATCGACAACATCTGGCCCGGTGACTTCTATCTCGAGTCCGTGGACAGCAAGTATCGTAGGAAATATGCTCGCGCTCCGATCGCCTAATCACATTTTACTTTCTTTACTATCGGTGGACGTGTTTGTTGCACGTACTGTTGGGTTACGTTGCTCCTAATGATACACAACTCATTTAGACTGCTTTGGTTTAGTATACAGAGATACCTGGAGATTGGCACTAGTAGTATGTTGCTTGTAGGAGTTGTTTGCAGGTTTGAATCTAGGCATGCCTTGGAAAACTACTTCAAGGAGCATGATGTACTCGAGCGGAATCAGTTGATCATCGAACAACTTGGAGACAAGGATACTACGTAAACGTCAATCGGCGCAGAAAATTTGTACGCAGATACTATATGTATCGTTTGCACCCTGCCAGCCGCCGCAGCTGATGCTAAACGTTCATTCTAAGTACATAAGATGGTATGGTTGCGTACGTCCTGCCATGTCGGCGGCGGCGGCAATGATGATGATGGTGATGGTGATGTCGCCAGCCTTGTCAATGTGACGATTCCGGTTGATAATTCGCAATAATATTTTAGTTGACAATGGTGGGTAGGGTTCTTCTGAATGGTAGTTATTCGCAGTGATGGTATCGTGCAAGGTTGTTGATAAGACAAGGAGAAAGAAATCACACGAAGAGGATCGGTGGTTAGTCCAAAAGAGGCAAGCTGTTCTACTGGATGGCTTGTCTCTTTTGGACAGCTGGTCACCGGTAACCGGTCACCGGTCACCCTCCAGACCTTGCTCCAGACGTACGTCTCGTCATGGTTCTACTACTATACTTGAAGCAGCGGACATTCACCGTCCGCACTTTGCCGCGGGATGTTATTTCGGCAGGCAACCAGTGTGGAAGGTATTAACCGTGCGGCGTCGGTTCGGATTGAAGCCCCCTTATAACGCACTCATAGTACAGTCCCGATGATCTCATTTTCACTCTTGAAGTTTGAACCATGGCCACCCCCCAAGTTTCCGCTGTCGCCCCCGAAGAGTACGACATTCCCCGCCCAAAGGATATTGGCATCCTCGCTATGGAGGTCTACTTCCACCGCAGGGTACACATTGTTCACGCGACATCTCTTTTGTTATTCACTTGTCCGGTCTAAGTGCATCTCGGAGGCCGACCTCTTGGCATGGAGTACATGGCTTTCTGTGATGACCGCGAGGACATCAACTCCTTTGCTTTGAACGGTACGTCATATTTTATCAGGTTTGTCTAACGCTGACGCGTTCCGTGCAACAGCCGTCAGCGGCCTTCTCGAAAAGTACGACATCGACCCCAAGTCCATTAGCCGTATCGATGTCGACGCTGAGACCATCATTGACAAGTCGAAATCTACCAAAACTACGCTCAGGCTGATGAACTTGTTTGCAGAGTCAGGTAACTTCTATATCGAGGGTGTTGACTCGAAAAATGATTGCTACGGTTCCAATGCTGCTCTTTTCAATGTCGTCAACTGGATCGAGTCGGCGTCATGGGACAGTCGTAATGTTATCGTCGTGGCTAGTGACATCGCCTTGTACGCGGAAGGGGCTACCCGTTCCGCTGGTGGTGCTGTTGCATGCGCTATTCTTATTGGTCCCAATGCATCAGTGGTGATCGAACGTACGTCTTCACCAATTTGAATGTAGTGGTAACTCAAGTTGACGGTTAAATTTCCCAGACGTCCATGAAACCACATGGTGAACACATACGACGTACCATTCTCTGCTGCTGCTTACATCTCCGCTCTTGATGCCGTTTCCGTGAAAAGACTGCCAGATCAATGAAGCTCCAACATGCCAACGGCAAGTCTGGAAAGGGCCTTTCTCTTGATGATGTGGATTACGCTGTATTCCATGCCCCCCTTTCTGAAAGCTAGTTCAAAAAGGTCTTGGACGTCTGTTCTACGACTTTGTCAACTCCCCCTTCGCACCTCAGTTCGCTAGTATCCCGAAGCTATCCTGTCTACCTCCTACACCACATCACTCACCGACAAGAACCTCGAGAAAACGTTTATTGCTGCATCCAATGCTATGTACGCCAAGAAGGTTGAGCCGGCCATGCACTGCTCGAAGCGTCTGGGTAACATGTACACCGTTTCCCTATACGGCTGCCTTGCTTCCCTCCTCTCCTCAGTTGAGCCTACCGCCGGACTCAAGGGCCAACGATTGAACATGTTTGCTTTCGGCGGCGGTTGCGCATCTAGTTTCTTCACACTTGGTGACACGTCAGAGATCCAGAAAAAGATGGACCTAATCAAGCGCGATTGGAGAGCATGAAGGTCGTACCATGCCAGGAATACGTCGACGCGCTCGTTGTGAGTTTCCACCTGCGGGTACATTGATCGACAACATCCGTCCCGGTGGCTTCTATCTCGAGCCTGCGGACAGCAAGTATCGTAGGAAATATGCTTGCGCTCCAATCGCCTAGTAATCACACACCTTACTTTCTTCTACTATCGATCATCAGACGTGTTTCAAGTTGTTGCACATAGTACTGGAGGGCGGAAACCCACACCTGATCAATATACCCTTCCGATCCTTTACCTGCCTATGCGCATATCGTGTGAGTAAGTATAATCGACAACCTAGAATTAATAACCTCTCTCGGGAATTACCGAATATATGTAGTAGAGTACCCGTTGGTCAAATGGTACTGTATGCCAACTGGTTGAATCATACTTGTCTTATGCAGGGCGAGAGCCGCAGGGGCATGTAATCTTGTTCGTTCTCCGCGTCGGCTCACATCGTCCCGATAACCGATTGGAACCGCAGCCTGAGTGCCGAACTGCAGCGCCAACTTCGCTACTAGATGTATGTATGACTTCGCATGGGCTCTCCTCAGTGTCAGCAACGGTGGTATGACATTCAGTGAGGTATGCGAATTCGGCGTTCTCCAATTCACACTGCATGATGTTCTGGATAGTGAAGCGTCCGTCGTGCAGAACGAACGCTGAGTCAAACGGATCCTGCCAGTTCAAGTTAGGTACGCCATGACACGCAAGCTGAACCTACTATTCGTTCTTGAAAAACTGTTCAGAGACTCGCAGGATACAGGATTCCGGTCCCTATGATGTGTGTGAACGTAGTACGTTGACCGACTATTGCGAGTTCGCCGCCCACTGCGTAGGTCGAATGTAGGCATACCTTGGACACACTCTCCTCAGTGGTGAAATTCGTGCCATGTCATCGACAGATAGTCAATCGGCGCAGAAATGTTGCGCGCAGATACTATGATCAGGAGATCTGGTGGTGCAAACCCTTGCTCGAAAAGTGCGTTTCTCTATCCGAGCGTACGCATTGTCATGTTGTCAACTCGTTATTAGCATGTCGTGCGTCATGAGGCGCGTAATGTACACTAGCATGTACATCGGTATACTAGGGGTCCATTGCATACATCCATTTGTTTGTTACATCTCTAAGCCTTCGACCCCTCCACTGTTTTATCGTCCGATTCCACCGCCCGCTTCGTCCTCTCCGCCATCTCTTTCTCCACCCACGCCCCGACCTCCGTCACGGCTCCAAACGGTCGCGTCTTGTGCATCATCAGGAAACCCTGCAAACTCGCCATCGATAGCTCGCGCTCCGGGATGGCCTGCGCAAACTGCGCCGCGAGCGATTCGATCCGGTCGCGCGAGAGTGCGGGGCCACGGTCGCGGTGCGAGACGCCGACGTACGAGGGCCGTCCGGAGGCGTCTTTCTCTTTCTCTTCAGCGGCAACTTTTTCGGAGAGTAAGGGAGAGGGGGAGTGTGCGGGCGATGACAAGGACAAGGACGGTATCGAAGGGGAGGTCGACGACGCGTGTGGCTCCGATAGATCGATGAGGTCTTTCGAGTCCGGACCCTTCTTGGCACAGTCGACGTCAGGATGCCCCTTTTCACGTTTGAGCTCCACAGCATGCTTAGAGGCGGCGGCGGCAGACGAAGACGAAGGGGCGTAGAACCGCTTAAAGAGCTCCTCGGCCTGTAACCGACTCGCGAGCTTGAACTCGATGTGCAAGTCCATCCGACCGGGTCGACATAGCGCCGGGTCCAGCGAGCTGTACTTGTTCGTCGTCGCGAACAGGACGCGGCCTTCCTGTGCACCGATACCGTCGAGCGCGTTCAGGAGACCGCTCAGAGACACGCGGTTTTCGGTAGGTGCCGGTGGAACGGGTGGTTGCGCACCCGGTGGTTGGTTGGGGTCGGCGGGGGGTTGAGTGGAGGTTCCCTGAGGAGACTCGCGGCTGAGACCGTGGTGGAAGGCAGCGTCGATGTCTTCCATGAGAGCAATGCATCTCTCTGGGAGTGCCGAGATGAGCTCCGATAGACCGGTGTCATCCATTCCGGAGCGGGAAAGCGAGACAATGTATACGTTCAGACCTAGCTCCCCAGCAATGCTGTGTATGAGAGATGTCTTGCCAGATCCGGGGGCACCATACTGAGACCTAGGTGTGAGTGTCGGACTCCGTGCAGGGTGAGGGAAGAAACTAACAAGTAAATATCCGCGACGGAAAGGAATGCCACGTTCGGCATACCACTCCTTGCTGTCCAGAAAATCGCTCACATCATCGATGACCAGGTCTGTGATGCCGGGGTCTAGGATAATAGAGTTGAGAGGCCGCTTCGGACGCGTCGCAAGTTCTCGCCAGCCATTTCCACTGTCAACGAAATGAGTTTAGCTGGCCCGGTCCCAACTGTTGAACACGGCGCACCCAATATTGTATCTATCCGAAATGAAGATGGATATCTTGTCCTTTTGGGCCTCGGCGTATTCGCCCCTGGCCTGTTCGAGGATTCCCGCCAGAATGCCATGATCGCGGGTCATGATGCTGGGACAAGTGAGCAACGTTCCGGTCACGTCGTCAAACAGGACCCACCTCATGGTAAGAAATTCTCTCGAAGACCATCCTTGATTATGAGATTCTACAGTGCGAGTGATCCTTATCCAACAACGCTTATACCAAAGGGTATATGACTCCGACACTGCTGGAAGGTAAGTCACTTTTCGCGAGGAGGCGTCCGAGTCCGCGGTCGGATCGAAATGGACTGCAAAGAGATCAAAATTGGAAGTGCTGATTTGAACGTTCCGTGCCCCTTCTACGAAATGACCAAATTAGAATCAACGATCCGTATGTCAGACGAGCTGACGCACTCCACGAGGGCTGCTTTGATAGCCAAAGCAGGATCCACTCTGTCGGCCAGGAGTTAGTACGCACGAATCGATTGCATCACGAAATAAAAGTGGCGCACGGAAGCTGACGTCTTCCTCGGTAAAGACCGCAGTGACGAAGAACGAATTGATCGACCAGTACCAGAGTGTGGACAGCAACCTGCGTGCAGTCTCGAAGAGGCTTCCGATGACCAAGAGAACCGCCCAGTCGCGCAATGCGGTAGCGGAGAAGAGCATCTTGTAGATGGTCGTCAAAAGCTCGATGGGCCCTCGAGGGCCGGTCATTGCAGAGGAAGCATTGGTACCCGTGGTTCCGTTGGTACCGGAGGCGGCAAGCAGGGCCAGCTGCTCGACAACTTGCTGCAACGAAGCCATGCAAGGAGGGATTCGTAAGTGAAGAACGCTACTCGACGTGCTCTTTTTATACATACGAGATAGACGCCAGGCCCTTACGGAGAGTCATTCTAAGCGTCGTGACTCAAGTTATACACAGCATGTCCAACACGAATTGAACACAGTGCAGCGATTCGGGCCGCGAGGCACTGAGTCACAGATCGATGATCAATGAGCGCTCGCCAAGGATTACATTGAGTTCCGGTGAGAATGTCATGTCGAGAGCGAGGGAAGGAAATAGTGAGGCGGTGTCGGAAAGCTGTACCGAAGGCTCCGTCCGAACAACCATGTCAGACAGAGTTGCCCTCGAGCTCACCCACGTTCTTTGTGAGTTTTTTAGCCTATCAACACTGCCCCGACAAACCACCGTTTTAGATGATTCCTCCTCACTTACCTCCCTCGCGTTGGCATTGCTCACTTTGAGCCCCATCCTGCTTATGGTGCGTGCAACAGTACCACTTACGTGCATGCGCGCAGATCAGACTTGCAACTAGCCCGCATATGCTGCCCTCGCCGTGCAGACCCGCGAACTCACCATCATCAACATGTGGGCGGGCCAGATCCTCTGTGAAGCGTTCAACTGGGTCTTAAAGCACATCATCAAGGAAGAACGACCCATTAGTATGTATCTCATCATTTTTCTGACAGGTATCCTTGCCGCTGACCGACATCGAATTTAGACGATAGCGTCTATCTCGGCGGATATGGTTTTCCATCGTCACACAGTCAGTACATGGGTTATTTTGGTGGTTTCCTCGTCTGCCACATGTACTTTCGGCATCGGTTCGCCTCGTCTGGGAATCCTCTGATCGATCAGGCGTTCAGATTCGTCGTTTATCTTGGCATCGTTTCGTGGGTCCAGCTCGTCGCCTACTCGAGGCAAGTCTCCTATGTGATAATATTCCCCTAGAGAAGCTTGAACGCTCCCTTTAGGCTGAACCTGTTGTACCACACGCCACATCAGGTATTGTGGGGGCTTGGTATCGGCGTCTGCCTTGGCGTCGTGCACTATGTCTCCACAGAACTGCTCCCTTACATCTGGCCACTCTCAGTCTTTGCGCGTGTGCGTGCTGCCATCCTTGCCCACCCTGTGGTGGTTTGGATGCGAATCAGGGACGGGTGGACGGTATGGGCTGATGGTGGTACAGAGGCAGAATGGATGTGTTGGAAAGCAGCATATGACGAGCGACAGGCCCGCATTGCACGAAAACGTGTTCAGTGATGGGTGATATATCCGATCATGGTGGAAAACGGAGGGTCCATGCTGTAGAGAGGCGCATAGCTTCTACTTAAATGTTGATACCAATCAAACTGACCCTGACTATTAGTAGCGCGCGCGGTCCGGCTGGTACGGCACCGGTCCGCATCAGTGGACGCCCATCATTTTCTGACTCGGACGAACCATCGCCCAGTGGAAGTCACCAACAAAACATAGCACGACGCTCCGGGACACTTATATATAGTGGTTGATGTCATCGCGAGTCGATTCAGTTACCAAGCCCGGATGTTACCAAGTTGACTTCCCATCCTCATTATTCTTGATCATGTTCAGGTTGTTCTCGCACACGCATGTTTCGACGCATTTGGCCAAGCTTGCAAGTGTTTCACCGTGCCGACAAGACTACCATGTCCTCTTCGACGCTCCCAGCGTCATCCATACCGATCCTGAGTTCCATCCCAGCCTACAGAGTATGGAGGCAGACTGCATTCGACCAGAAGAAGACAGTTGGCTTCGTTCCCACGATGGGCGCCTTGCATGACGGCCACCTCGCTCTCGGTTAGCCTCACCCTCCTGGGTCCCTACTAGCGCTCACACATGCCAAACACACACAGTGCGTAAATCGCTCCACGAAAACGACCTGACGGTTGTCTCCGTCTTCGTCAACCCCGCGCAGTTTGCACCGCACGAAGACCTGGGCACCTATCCGCACACGCTGCCCCGGGACCTCGAACAACTGGCGACGCAGCAGGTGGACATCTTGGGCTCTGTCCGCACACCCTCTGCAGTATTCTTGCCTGGCGTACAAGACATGTATCCCTCTGGCATAAACCAGGACGTCGCTCTGCAAAAGGGCACGTTCGTCGACGTCAAGGGGTACAGTCACCAGATGGAAGGCGGCAGCCGACCCCACTTTTTCAGAGGTGTGGCTACGATCGTCACCAAGCTTTTCAACGTCGTACAGGTGTGTACGTCTCTGGGATAGCAGGGAACGCTGACACGACCAACGACGTATCAGCCGACGAATGCGTATTTCGGTCAAAAGGACATCCAGCAAGCGTTGTTGCTTCGCAGAATGTGTCGAGACCTGCTCCTCGCGAACCCTCGGTCTGATAATGTACATATCGTTCCGACGGAGCGTGACCCGGTCGACGGGTTGGCGTTGTCGTCGCGGAATGCATATTTGTCCGCCGAAGAGCGTTCAGTCGCGAATACGCTTTACAGGGCATTGCAGGCTGCCGAGTCGGGTTGGTTGGCGGGGGAGACCAAGGATGCATGTATACGCGCTGCTGAGGTGCTCGTGACGGGGGCGATCAGGAGCGCTGCCTCGAGGAGGATCGAGATGAAGTTGGACTATATCCAGATGAATGACTCGGATACCTTTGAAGTCTTAGATGGTCCGTCACAGAGACAGTCCGTTGGTGGTGTGCCAGTGATCTTGAGTGGGGCTGTCTGGGTAGGCAAGACAAGACTGATTGATAACATCGTGGTTGGCGAGCTTGGGTATGCTGTTCGTTGATATTGGCTCAGGGGCTATTTTATTTTTTTACTCAGTACTAGTGGCTGTGTACATATCCTATCTTCCATCTTCCATGCGTGAGTCGAGGATAAGATTGAGCACGGGGACGTTGCCCTCGCCGCAGTTGGAGCGACTGGCGACGTCACATCCATTCGTCCAGCAAGTCTGTCTGCTTGATCAAACTCTCTCCCAGAGCTGGGTTCATCCTTGCAAGTAGATCGACGTCGTATTTCCATCGCGTTCGGCGCAGGATCACGCAGCGTTCACATCTCTGAAAACGACCTACTCGACGGCTCGGTTTACCTTGTCGGAACTGTACGAGTACGCGTCGCACCTCTCCATTCCAACCGAGTGAGTTCTGGTCTTTCCTTTGTCGCGAACACCGATTGACTATTTTTCTTGATCCGAAGTCTTTTCAAAGCCTTGCCCACCCAAAGCGGCGCCGACGATACGTGGTGTATCGACCCGCGGGGCATCCTCACCCTTTGCGTTTCGAAAGGTCTGTACGAAAAGCTTGGGTTGGTAGGCCAGAAGCTCCCATTCAAGGGGTGTCCGGAACGGTATGGTATGTCGCGTCGTCTCCTCCCTCCACGCTGGGTGATTCACGCTCGGAAAAAGTGATTCGAGTGCCGCTGAAGCGTGAGACGGTGAGCGTCGCAGTGCAGGCGCGCCAGAGAGCGGCGTTGCGCGTTTGGGATAGTGTTCGAGAGGCAGAGGGACTTGGGAAGTGGGACGTTACGTACGTCGGCGTGAGTGGTGCGTCCCTCTCTGCAGTATATTTATCCCTCCCTCTATCTGGACTCAACGACGCTCGTTATGGCGGTGTTGCAGCTCAACCGACGACATCGGCTCCCGAAGCGTATGCGGTGAAAGACGTGACGACGCGCGTGCGACACGAGGCAGATGTGTACGTACCCCGCGTAGATGACCTCGACCGGTCTCCCGAAGAGGACGCAGAGGACTATGAGGAACGCCTCGCGGCATTCTTTGAGTGGGTTGGCATGGCTTGCTTGGGTGCTCAGAGGCAAGTTTCGTTCCCCGTTCCCCGTTCGTCTTCTGTTCATGGTTCTTTTTCTCTCTCTATCTGATCGACGTCTCATGCACGCAGACTACGCGCCAACGACCGCGTGGATCCTTACGTGGCCGTGTACGAGACACCCTCACCGGCCTCGATCGACGACGTCGTGCATCTGCGCTGGAAGGGCTTGATTGACGGCTCTTTTGTTCGATCCGTGATCGAGACAGCCGTGTACGTACTCCCTTTCCACTTTTACATTTCCATTCCCCGGGCACCACGCGGTTGTGGCTAATGCATCGCGGGTATACTAGATCATTCCTGTCGACGTCAGCGCCTCGCGGAAACATCATTAACTCATTTATCTCTATCACGATGCATTCTAATCTCGGGGCACCCGTGGCGTTCGTGCCAGAGTCTCGGGAGAAGGAAGCACCCCTGAGGGTACCTGGTTCAGAAGCAGAGGATACCGTTTGCTTGGGTCTATCAAAAACCTCGGACAAATCGACATGGGCGATTGCTGAGAGTGTGGGCAAGTGGGACGCACGATGGGGTTAAGCGTACTGATGGATACACACACAAGCAAATGCACAGATTGAACCGCGAATGAGATTCGGGACTGAGCTCTACCTAAGCTTGTCTAACCTAACCACTTGTCGCAACACAATAACTATAGGAAAGCACATGATGGTACAGCAAAGCATGGATCGTAGGCTCTGCGCTCATTGTATATATGATGCATAAGTGAGTGGATTAGATGTGCGTAGAAAAAATATAAATGACCGTAGATGTGTGTAAGCTATCCCTCAGAGCCCAACAGAGATATGGAAGGGAGAAAAGTAGGAAGAAAAAAAAAGATGGAAGGAATGGTGATGGTTTTGAGAGCCGTGCGACGGGTCGGATTTAAACAGTTACGTCACGTATACGGGTGAACGCAGGAGAAAGGTGTGCATATGAAGTGCGGGCGCGAGGATTGGTAAAAGGACCGCCAGGGGACGGCGAGGTGGAGTGACTTGGGTTACGTGCCCACGAGTAGATTCTGGGGGTGCTCGCAGGTGGAGGAGACATCGGGAAGTGGACGAGGGGGGTCTGGTGGGGTGGAGTGGAAGGCGATGACAACGGGCGCTCGTCAGCTACAGAAGAGCGACGAGCGACGGCAGGCACTGGAATAGGAGTGCTCGGAGCGGGTACAGGAAACGATTCGTCCCGCTGTGGATAAGGATGGTAGGAAACCGACCGAATCGCGGGTGTCGTGATAAACCCGCGTCGGGGGTGCGAGCGTCCCGAATCCGTCGTCTGAGAGCCCCATCGTGCTGCTTCGCTGAGGGGAGTACGCGTAGCGAGGCGGACGCGTACGGCAGGCTCTGAGTCTGCCTCTTCGATATGCCTGATATCATGGAATGCATCCACGACGAGATGGGCAGGATCATCTGCACCTACAGCGAGTGGACTGTCGCTGTCGCTCAGGCTGCTCTCGGATGTGATCGGGCTGATGTTGCCCATGCGAACGACGAGTATTTCACGGTCCTCTTCATCCTCCACCTCCACATCTGGATCCAAGGGCGTGACGGGGCCAATGAAGTCCTCGTACACGGCGTTTTCGTTGTCAAAAAACTCGTCCGAGTCTGGGTCGAAGGCGTTGAGATAAGACCAAGTCTCGCAACTGAGCGGTTCTGGGTCCCGCACTGCGGGGGTGCTTTTAAATGTTCTGGAATAAAGTGGGCGACCCATTTTGTTTGCTAATAAAACAAGGAGGAGGAAAGAGGTAAACGGTGGGCGCGTGGGTATCGGGATGGAGAGTAGAGTCCAGTTGGTCGGCGAACGAGGGCGCTTTTTAAGTAAATTAGAGAGGGTCGTGAAATCTCCGTAACGAGTTTAGGGCAGGTGCGGAGTTAAGCGAGCCCCCCCCCCACATTCCAGAATTCCACACATACCGTCTCAGATCTGACAAGAGACGCGCGCTCCATTGTGTGTGTGTGTTGGCTGCTTTAGCGCGGCACAGCTCCCTGAGTGGACCGAGTGCCCACAATGCGCTCGCACTTCGAGTGGAACCTCCAGAGGGTTCCGAGCCGTAACGGTCTTCATATTCGCTACAGTCTGTAGCGCAATCCCATCACGAACTTTGTGTTCGTGATATAATTCATTCCCTCCCGAGGTAAGTCACACACTGCGACCTCTGCGCCACCATTCGCATCGACGTCTGATTTACTGTATCTCTCCTCTTCAGATCGGGATTCGGTGTTGCCATAGGCAGTTCGATTCACCCGTCTTTGATCGGATCATGCATTGTAAGCCCAAGGGGAAGTCGGTGCCTATCGTTCACTTAGTTGCGATGCATCGGTTTCGGGTCCACAAAAGGTATCGTTCCGCAGTTGGCCTTTCTTGTGTTGCCAGCGGGAAGTTGTGTGCAATCTCATCCTTATCGCGGCAGAGCCTTCCGCTCAGGTCGAGACTTTCATCGATCCCTCCGAAGACCAAGGTCAATTTCGTGTTCACGGCGTGATTAGTTATTGAACAGTACCTTTCTTGGAAATCTGCCACAACGGGTTCTCAGAATGCCTCCCTATCATCTTTTGGTGTTTATCTCCGCAGCTCTACTACCAATGAGCTTCAGACTTGGGTGCAACTTGGGTGTCACCTGATTCGTGCCATTGTCCCGCGGACTACCAGAAGAGGCAAGTCTATTGTGTCATTTATCTTTTCTGGTTCCACCTGTTCCACGGTGCGTTTCTTTCAGGGACAGGGCGCGACAGGACAAACGGTCGCCTTCGTATTGGTAGTCTATCATATTCGAGAAGTTTGATCCCATTACAGTGTGTACCGATACCCACTCCACCGATCTCCCTTCTCCCTCTTGGCTTCATCCACACTCCGAAATCGTCCATTCACCTCCAGTCCCCCGTCGTAACCCTCGATCACCTCGTCCCTCTCCCCTCGGTCTCGTCGTGCGTTCTCAGCCTTGAGCAAAAATCTCATAATCGCCGTCGAGATCAGCCCAAGGCAAATGTACATCAATACAAGCCCGTGTCCCATGGGGTACCACGGCATTTGGTTCGCGCGGTAGACGTTGGAACTGACTGCGCCCTGAATGTTCCCGCTGCAAAAGGGCGTTGGTTGCTTGTCATGCGCGTGAGGGTTTTGGAGCAGGTATGCACGTACACAGAAACGACCATCGCAATGGTGACACTGCGCTTATACGACCCTTCGACGTTATTCACGACCCATGAGCTGCATTTAGTGAACGTGACACGTGAGTACATCCAACAGGAATTCTCATATACGGGACCTGCACTCACGCTGAGTTGGCTGTTTGGGTGCACGTTGGGTGCACGTGTCCGTTGGTGAACATCGGTTCGCAAGCACCCCGAGTGTGAACACTTACAAACACATGGATAGATCCCACTACGAAGTCGATGATGAGGTCGTGCGACCGTTCGCAAGGCAACGTACTCACCAAGCTGCTAAATATACTGCCACGTACGAGAGCGTGGCGTTGCGGGATGCCACTAATATGATATACCCCACTGCAGCTGTACGTACGAAAACGATTTGTTGGTTAAATTAGGCGATCAACCAATGGCGTACATACCGATAGAGAGGAAAGCCCTGCAGTGGCGCCGTTCAATGGATCGTAATCCACGCGATGTCAAAATGGGGGGCATTAAGGACGTACAAATTAAACAGTCCACGATTTCCATAACGGTCGGCCAAAAACCCGACAGTACAAGTGGCAATACATGCCAGAACGTATACTGGGACTGTCAACAAGTTTGCAGTGGTTGCCTGGTAGCCTAACCCCCCGAAGTCAGACTGTGTTCCTTTGAAATTTGTATAACTCACCGAGCTATCAACAGCAGTGACAAATTTCGTGCGGATAAGTACATGTCAGGGCCGAAAGCAAGAATAAACCGGGCCTGAGGGAAAAAAAAACTTACCTGGGAGATAATGCTCGGCAAGAACAACGAAAAAGCATACAACGGCATGTTGCATCCAGAGTACACCACGACTGGATCGTTCGTCTTGGTCATCCCAACACTTCGATATGATGCACAAGAAACGGGACGTACCGTAGAGGTACGTCTTCCAGTCCGTCAGGCTCGCCAAGATATTTTTCCACTTGAGTCGTTCCCCCATTGCGCTGAATTGGTTGTCCTCCTGCAGTCTCCGGATGACGACGGTGCGCTCCGCCTCGGTCAAGAACGTGGCATTGTCTGGAAAATCGACGATGATCCAGAACGAGAGCGCGCTTGCGACGACGGTGATGAGACCCTCGATGATGAATATCCAAGACCAGGCCGCTTTGCCTCCGATACCATCCATCTTGGAGATCGCCACCTGGAACGACGCCACGCGTCGAGTAAGCACGGGAGAACAGAAAGGGAGGTATGCCTACCGCAAGGAGACCGCCAAACGCGCCGGACACTGTCGCTGCGGAGAAGAATATTGCAAACCTCAGACCGAACTCGTTGCGCTTGTACCAACTGTTCGTTCGGCATCTCCCACCGTCAAAAATCAGTGAGAGCGATCGGCAAGGGGCACGCACCATGAAAGGTAGTACGCTACCCCCGGGTAAAATCCCGCCTCGAACATGCCAAGCAACCACCGCATTGCTGTTGGACGAACGATGTCAGGCGACGTAGATTTTTGAATGCACGGCGATCACGCACCCATGAGGCTGCTGAAATTAGTCACGAGGCCTTGCAACGTCTGCCAGTGTTCCAGGGACAAGTGGATTAGATTCGGATTCTATGCTGATACGAGGCGTTTTGATGTTTTATGCGTACCATGATAGTTCCCCACAGCAACATGAGGATAGATAACCACATGGAGGGTCGTAAACGCTTCAGCATGACGTTAGAGGGAACCTTGGCAGGATCAGTGAGTTACAGAACTGGGGGACGTGGTTAAATTCGAGACCGCTCACTTCAAACAAGCTGTACGCGATGAAAAAGATCGTCAAACAGAGCAAGTATTGGGTATCCGTTAGATGCAGGTCCGCTTCCATGGTATACAACTATGTTGGTGATGTGGTGAATGTGTCCGCCAATGGGAGAAGAAGATAGCTACCTTGGCATTCCCGATACTCGTCCGATCGAGAAACGCGAGTAGATATAAAAACGCCAACCAAGGAATGGTGCGTGAGTCAACCTTGCGTATCAATTTCCGCTCGTCGACAGCAGAGACATCTACATCGGCGTTATACACCGCCGCACTCGGTGTGCATTTCACACCGTCTTCGATCTGGGAGGCGTGTTCCTTCTCCGATAGGTTCTGGGAAGATGAGAGTGGCGTGCCGCCGTCTGGTTTGGATATGGCCATGATCTTTCCACTCGGGTCGTCCAGCCTGAGGTACTTAGTGGTTGGCTGTTGGAAGGAAAAAGCGCCAAGTGAGGGCCGAAAGAAAAAGAGGGCTTTATGGCTTTTATGGGAGATCAATTCCGTCTACAAACAGCAGGTACTTATCGGGTTAACAGGATCTATGTCAACCATCAAGATGGACAGTCATCCATATGCCCCACATTCATGAGATAATCGTTCCTAACACGGTGAACGAACGTGGTTTTTTCAAAATAGCAAAGAACTGTGTAGTTGCCTCCTTGAACATGGGGATGGTGAGAGTCGACAAAATGTCAGATCTGGTGCGAAAGACAGAAGGCCCGGCTGTTCGCAAGGCAGACCATCTGCGATCAGGTCAATGCACCAGTGTACATCTGCAATAGATCTCCCTTGCACCGCTAGACAAGACATTTTGGAGTGGCTGAAGTCTGTGCCGCTATACGGAACTCGTAATCCGAACCAATCGGATTCTCGCGTGCGAAGCTCTTTATCTCATCTCTGGCTTACGATGTCACACGACATGCCGACATGAGATGGTTTGTCGGATGAGGAAAGTGGCACGAACATTGATGAACCCGCGGTACACCCAAATGTCCGATTCCCTCGCGCGTGACTATAGCCGTAAACCAATCACAGGCGGTCAAGTGCAATTCAGAACCACGCGATCTAGTAAGGGGCTAGGAACCTTGGTTCCGATCTCGAGCAACGCATCAGAGCCAACACTTACGCAAGGATACTACGTTAGGTTCGCGTGACCTTATCTATCTTGTACTGCATATATATAACCCGAGAGTTGGTCGTAGCATTCTGAGAATCTGCTATTCCTGGCAGGCAGTGGAGCGGAGGGACCTGCGAGAGTGGCGTGAACAGACCAGGAATGACCATTTGAGCAGATGTCGAATTGAACATGCTGGATGGTTGGCTTGAGTGTCTTCCCTAGGAGCTGGATTGGTGAATAATCCCAATGTCATTCAGTTCTATCGGTTTACCCTGCATGTGCTAAATCCAGGTGGGAGTCAAGACGCTGGCCGCAGTGGGCAAGACAGGCCTGGCGAATGAACGCGCGGGCATTGGGTAAGGCGTGGGTAGGAAGCCGAAGCCGAAGCCGAGTGCTCATTAGAACGGAGATTAAACCGTGCCGACCTCGCCGGGGCTCGAATGTCGATGATCCACCTAGACAGAGTGAGTCTAGGACACCCTCCGCTCGATGGAATGAGTGAGGGAAAGAAGTGTAGCTAGAGTAGGGCTTATATATCGCGACCAACCTCGTGACGTCAATCGGCGCTGGCATACGCCACCGATACTCCTCCTCAATGACACGGATAGAAAGAATAGACGAATGAAAAGGAAATAAAACAGAGGGAAGGAAAATGATAGCCCGGGAGGGGATAAATATGTGACACGAGCCCAGGAGCCGGCATTCCTCGAATTGAGCCTATCATTAACTCGCGTCGCGAGAAGAGATATCAAAATAAAAAGACAAAAATAAGGATTATCACTCGTGACACAAGCGCAAGACCCACCCGCCCTCCCCCCCATCTGCACCATCTTCGCGCCGTCGCGTGAGTGGGGGTAGGCAGGTGCGTACGTTACGGTGGAGCATGCTGGACGACCGTGGAGCCATGTCAGACGCTGTTGGTCTGAGTGGAGGACTATCCCCTGGACTCGCATCTGCCGTGCTCCACTGCCGTTCAACGCTCCGCCGTTCTCTGCATTTCCAGGCTTCCAGCGTCTCCACATGTGTCCAGCGCACTCCGTCGGACAATGGAGTGCGGTGAACACGTTGGAGGACGGAGGACGCCAAGAGTCCAGGGGAAAGGTCGGCGGAGTGCGATCGTCTGGAACAGCTGGCGGATCGTTAATTGGGGACAGTGGGTCGGTTCTCAAGGGCGTGTATTCATGTAGTCTTCCGGGCGGCAGCTCGGGTAATTAGTGGCGGGACCGTAGGTATCTGTAAACTTCGTCTAGGGGCTCACGGTGGAACCGAAGCGCTTTTATGAAAGTGGACGGGGAATGGAAATCGAACCTGTTGCAATTGCGGTGGGCTCCAAGTTGTAGGTGGGCAACACGGTGTGACTCGAGACGAAGGTAACAAAGAAACGGCAACGAGTGGCGACGGATCGGAACGATGGATGGAGAGCTCGAGATCGGACTGAGAGAAAGTCAGAGTTGGGAAATCTGCTAATCCTCGTACTTATACCGTACAGTTGAGCGAGTGGCACAAAGACTGAAGACGTATCCAAGGTGATGATTGAGTACAGCACGTGTTTAGCAAATCAATATTCAATCGCCACGTGACCGCGTACTGACGTTCGATCGCGTCTTGGTTTTGGTTTTGTGTCTACTGTCACCACCATGGACGACTTCGAAGCGCATTTGTACTCTCTCGATGACCCAGAACTCTTTGAAGAAGGAGAAAGTGACAACGATGTGCTCGATAACATCGACGAGGAACAAGCTCATGCAGATTCTGCAATCGTACTCGTCCCCGCAAGTTCACCGACCCGCGAAACGGAACAGGCCGGTGGCGACGACGAGCAACCCGAGACAAGTTCGACAGTGTCAAAGTTGATGTCAAGTTGTAACAGGTTCGTCTACGTATGTTTATGGTCGTTCACACCTAATTCTAAACGCTATGCTCTAGAGTGTTGACTGAGAGTACGTGTCATATATCGCACGTTTGCATTGTCTTAATATAATTCAAACAGAATTTGGGTTCTCTGGATACAGAGGGAAACAAAAGGAAATTATCCAGGCTGCTATCACAGGTGCGTGTAGCACACCAAGCAATTGAGCTTGAATGAACACCCCACTTAGGTGCAGACGTCTTTGTTCTCGCACCCACTGGTATGGGAAAGGTAAGTTTTTAATATATGCTAATTAATTTCCACATATATAACCATCAGAGTCTCTGCTTCCAAATCCCGGCTATCGCTGAGGAAGTAAGTTATTATGTGCATAGTTTTTGGAGGAGATTGAGTATCATTCCTGTGCTAGAGCGGCGTTTCTATCGTTGTATCCCCACTCCTTGGTGAGGTCATTGTATTCATGTCGTCTTGGCTAACTCAAATTTCCGATGTGTCGAGCAGCTCTCATGAAGAACCGTAACTACGTCCACTGCGTTCCTTGTTCACCGCTAACATCCCCGTAGAAGTAGCCACGCTTCGTAAAAAGAGGATATCTGCTATCTCGCTGACATCCGAAACGACGAAGGGGGAGAAAAGCGAGGTATGACATTTGTATTCACGTCTTGATATGACGAAGGATCAAAATTCTAGATCATGAGTGACCTGTCATCAAAGAAGCCAAGGAACCGTTTATTTTACAGTTAGTCTGTGTTATTTTGTATGACGCTGGCATTGATGTATCCATTTTAGCGACTCCTGAGAAACTTTGTACGCAAGACCTCATGCGAGCGCTCGCCACTGTTTACAGCAATGGTCAACTGACTAGGCTTGTCATCGACGAGGTGTGATTCTCGCAGAAGTGTGATCGAACTGATCTATATAACTCAATAGGCTCATTGTATCTCCGTGAGCTGGACGTCTGCAAATCTCGTCACTCTGATTTACCGTTCAATAGGAATGGGGCCATGACTTTAGAGAAGAATATCGTAGATTGGGTTCTTTCCGCGAACATTTTCCAGGTGTTCCGATCATGGCTTTAACAGCAACTGCCACCAAGAAGTGATAGCTCACGTTGACTTATCTTTCGGGCACTCACCTTTCTGTCAGTGTTCAGCGAGACATTGTTCGAAGTCTCAAAATGGTAGAAGACAAACTCTTTACAGCTGTTCACCCATTCAATCGTGCAAACCTCTTCTACGAGGTGAGCGAAACGCTCTGTCATTTATCTCGGTCAGTGGCGACCGTCTTCGTTAGGTGCGATATAAATCAGCACCGGAGGCTGCCTCTCAGATGCAAGATATATTGGAATTCATCGAGGGCTTGCATCGACGTCGTAACCGCCCATCCTCCGGCATCATCTATTGTCGGAAACGAGAGATGTGTGATGAGCTCTCGAACTACCTTCGTGGAAAGGGATTGAATGCTCGTCCATATCACCGAGGGATCAGGTCAGTAGGTTTCCCTTGTGGATTTAGACTTGATGAAAACGTTGGTGGCGGTGGACAGCTCGAAAACGTTGAACAAGACGCTGAAGGAATGGGAAATTGGTGGAAGCGGGGAGGGTGGTGTCGACGTGGTGAGTTTTCATGATCGAAACTCTGGAATGCTTCGTGACCTTCTCCATTAGGTTTGCGCGACGATCGCTTTCGGAATGGGGATAGACAAGAGCGACGTTCGGTACGCATCTCACGCTCTGCATTCCGTGAACACGTGCTGATTTGCTTAGATACGTCATTCACTATGATCTTCCGAAGAGTATGGAAGGTGAATGAATGTACAACAAGTGGTGGCCTATAGCTGATCAGTCCCAGGATATTACCAAGAAACAGGTTTGTCGTCGTCGAAAGTTCTTTCCAAAGTTAACGCGCTGTGATAGGCAGAGCAGGTCGCGATGGATTGGTAGGGTTGCCTCGTATTTCTTTGCGTGCTGGCTTGACAAATTCTCCGCTAGCCCTCCCGCTGTGTGCTGTACTACTGTGGGAAAGAATAGTCTTCGTCTTTGCTCTTTGCTTATGCTCGAATTAGCACGCGAGGATGCCCTCCGTCTTCGAAAGCTGGTATCTAACTCGCACGCTAGACGACAAGACGCAGCATCTTCTAGGAATGGACCTGAGCCCAGTCAGCGGTCTATCGACAGTCTAGGAGCGGTACGTCCACCGATGAGCATGCTCACCGTTAGTCACGTCCCCTATGTTTCTCTTTGTAGCTCGTGAACTTTGCGGAAAACGTCATGATGTGTCGACATGTGGTAGGCATCCCTTTGGCTTCGTATGGATTATTTTTAACGCGGATTTCCAGTCTATATGTAGGTACTTTGGGGAGATCATTGATATGACCGACGACGATATCATGGAGGGCATTTGTGACAAGATGTGCGATGTACGTCATGTGTTTATTCCTGGGTTGACAAGAACCCCATTTTGTGTGCAGGTATGCAAGTATCCGGATAGAACGCGAGACCGCAAAACGAACCTCTCGGACGAGGATTATGCCGCCGCGGTCATTTCGAAGTTGGTTTGGAACGCTGGGTACGAGGACGACGACGACTCGGAGGTGCCAAAAAACCAGCTGGTTCAACCGCAGCAGGCGCCTGCGTCGGGAAGCGGAAACAAGGACGCACCCGATCCGGGTCAAAGAACGCTCTGGGACTGTCTCAATTCAGCACCGGTTCAGGGATTGGGATTCAAACGGCCCAATGCCCACGGACGCGATAAATTAGTCTTGCCTGATCCGAAGAGGGCCAAGGTGACACACACGACGGGAGAGAGGACGAGGGCGAGTGCTCGCTCGACGAGCAAGGGTGACAGCCCGGGTACGTGTGCGAGCATGCCTCCTCCGCTCAGTAAGCATGATGTTGCTCGCGTTGCGATTGGCTCACCGAGAATGATTTGGATCAGTTACGCGACCGTATAGTTCGAGCAGTAGTCTTCGAAAGCCGTTCAAGACGCCGTTCAAAGTCCCGATCGGTGGCGAGGCTGGTCGTCCGGTCGTGAACGTCCAATTTGACCGCCGGCAGAGTCCACCAGCTGCAGTCGAGAAAGTGAAGGAAAACGATGCAGAGGACTCGGGCTCGGACGTCGAGATTGTCGAGGTTCAGGTCAAGAAAGAGCCTGACATGCCCGGCGACGCTGTAGTCGATGGTACGTCCAACCGATTCCGCTCTCCCTTGTGATGTGTAACTTGTAGTAGTGGACGCGGATGAGAGCTTGCCCGAAGTAGAAAGACGAGTGGAAGTGCCGTTTTCGCGCAAGATCCCCGTGCGTGTCTTTTTTTTTTTTTGCGCATCTTGAGTTTTGATAATGCATTGCGGCAATGGTTAGCTCGATGTGCGAACAGACGCATGGAACGCGCTTCGAAATTCCCTTCATCAGGCATTCCCTTGCTCCGGGGAGGGTGTCAACGTCGATGCGGCGTGGCGTGTCCTACCAGGTGCACCGACGAGTATGCATGGCAGGTAAGTATCCGTGTTCACTTTTTTTGGAGGTGCCGACTGCTGACACGTCCACGTACCCGCGGTGGCGTTTATAGGGCTATCGTGCATGCGAAAGCTGCAAGGACACTCGAGTATGCGATCCACATGATGTGTGCGACGCAGTCTGGGTACGAGGTGCGCCTGACGAGTTGTCGGCGTGCGATTGAGGCGCTCGGGGAAGATGGTAAAGGGAAGGAAGGTGGTACACGGGACGAGGAGACGGAGCAAGAGGTCATGGATGCATTGAAACAGGGCGTCAAGCAATGGCAAAAAGACCGCGCATCTGCTTGACATTGTCTGCTGCTTGGCGCATGTATGATAAATGTATATGTAGCGGACGGTTAAATAACGGACAAGCATCGACTCGACTCGGACGATCTGATTTGGGACGCGCGCGTGCAGTCTACGTCACCCCAAAACAGATCCAAAAATCCACCGTCGTAAAAGCGCCCATCGCGCTACTCACGAACCCCCGCTCATCTCCAACAACGCCTCGATGCTCGTCCCCAAATCCCCCCCGTTTGCCTCAAGCACCCAGTCACGCACCTCGGCATCCACGCCTGGGAATATCTGTGCAAGCGTACTCCGCGACGCAGCGCTCGCGTGTGCGTGCGCACGGTCGATCTCGGCCTGCACAGCGCTCAAGTCGAGTGAGGGTGTTGGCGTCCGCGCGATTGCATCACCTGCTGTCGTTGTCGTCTGGAGTAGCGACGACGACGACGAGGGCGATAAAGGTTGCATGTGTGGAGGGATCGCACTCGGGAAGGTGCCGCTGGGTCGTGCGAGGGCATCTGTTTGCCAAGGCGGGACAGGTGCCTTGGGCGCGGGGGGCGTCAGTGTCGAGGTCGTCGGCGTTCCGGAAGTGCCGGCGTCGCCAGGTGAAGGTGAAGGCGGGGCAGGCGATGGTCTACGCACGCGGGGTTTGTACGTCGTTTGAA
>JBBPPG010000440.1:0-24226 GCA_038091855.1 Leccinellum luteum | reverse complement strand
CGTCACCGTCCCTTGCCCAAGTCACGAGGAACTGGCTGCCGGCGATCCCCCTTGGGTCTCTTCCGCGTCAATGTTCTTGATCCATGCACCGATTGAGCCTCTGCCATCGACATGTGGGCGTAAACGTGGAGCACAGCAGAAAATACGACCAAAACAGACGCACAGGAATCCTTCGTGTCTCAAAAAGAGCGCACGCTTCTTGCCCTTGCTCCAGAACCGTATCGCGTACGAGAGGGTGGTAATGGTAGTCGCGTGTCCTGCACCAGGATGAGCGACGGTACGTCCGAGGTGGTCAAAACTAACTAACCGCGAATAAAACAACCCCCAAAGTATATCCTGTCCAATCCGTACTTCTCCGCGTTCATGTATCTAGATACCGGGGTCAGGTGATCTCAACCGAGGTCGACGAATAGCCACCACGCACGCAATCTGTCCAATGTTGTTCGACACTGCATAAAGCAGACTTCTGCTGATATCTTCTGCTTTGAACGTCCTGCGTTCTTTCCCCTCGCCAGTGTGTTTGAAGACCTTGCCAAAGGAACTCGCGATCGTCGTCGATTTGAGCCCAAGCTTCGTGTAATCCGTCCCATAAATGTCGCCGACAAGCATGTCCACGGTGGCATTATCACCTTCTTCTGATAGCGCCAACATCTCTGCCAAGAAAAAATGCCGTCAGTGGGCATATGGACACGATCAACCATTTGCTCACCATCAAACGTTCGGGCAGGCGTAAGCAAGCTTAGCAAACCCCACAAGGTACCGCCACCTAGACTAGTACCGCTCACGCGCTCAAACGTGCCATCGGCATCAACCTTGATGATGGATACTCCGGAACCGATGTTGACAAGCAAACACGGAAGATGGGCCGAGGGTTCCTCAGATTCAAACATGACCGCAAACTTTGGCGGATTAGGCGACGGCCGCTCGAGCGCGGCCTGATCGGCAGATGTCGAGGTAGCCGAGTTACCGTCCCCATCATCTCCCGCGCCTTTGGTGGTCGTGCCTGGGTGGGAGAATTCCGAGATGAGCTCGTCCGAAAAGTAGTACACCTCGTCAGGGATCATGGTCATGAACTTCATCCCTTCTATCAGGCACTCCATCTCGTCTTCGCGCCGGACTTCGACAGACAGTTCCTTCTCGAACAGCTCCCCAAATTTGTGCGCACCCCCTCCAGTCGCCATGATCTTGACACCTCGTCGCATCTCCTCGATAGAGACACCGTTTGCGACAGCAGAACGACTGATGAGGTCGGAAATGAACGTGATGAGGGCTGATATGTTGGAGGTCTCGAAGCGCTCGAAATTGATGGAGCCACCGGGGATGTGGTGGACCCGTGCTGTGCGCTGGAGGATGGAGGACCGCAGCAGGTCGGTGTCGAGGGCATCACTGTGGTCGGTTGCATGCGACTCGAGCACGAGGGGGGTGAGTGTACCGTTACGCGTGTGAGACGAACTTGGGGGGACGAGTGGTGAACGTAGCGAGAGGGAACTCTGAGACGGCGAGGTCGAAAGGCTGCTTGGTTCGGAGGAACTACCTCGGGTCGCAGCGATGGACGGAGAAGGTGGTTCTGGTGAACGAGTGAAATAGACGACCTTGGCAAGGGAGCCACCAATCTAGAAACAAGACGATGTCAAATGAGGGGTGCAATTAAGGAGGGGCAAACGAACGTCGACAGCGATGTGGGAGACGGGCTCGATGTAGTTTGGGAGGTATATCCCTCTGCTGTCCCGTGTCTTGGGGGAGACAGACGCCTGTCAGGGACAATTCGACAACATGCAAGCAACACACACCTCGGGGGATTCCTCTGCCAGAATTACGGCGCCTCTGGTGTTGACATGGATGACCTTTGGAGTGGGCAGCGGCGGAGCTGGCATGGTCGAGGATGCAGCTATCGACCGGCGCTTTGTCTCCCCGCTGTGAGTTGCGGAGGAGGACGACTTTGGTTGAGGAAGAATTGTCACCGCCATATGTGGTTTTTCGTACTACTATGCGACGACGAATGGACAATATCTATCTCTTTCTCTCGTTGGTGAATTATATAGCTCGGGGATGATGGACCCGGGGAACGTTCCACGCGAGACCATCGCCTTATAATAAGACATGTCTCACCAGACTAGAACCGAGTGCTCGGTCGGCAGTGTGAGGATGCGCCCGGGGAACGCTCCACCGCTTATTCTCACTCAGGACGAACCGGGGAATTGGTGAGAAGACAGACTTCATATCTACAGCGTTTATCTCCAACTGTGCCTCAACCACCAATCGCAGACATCACCAGCGCACATGCACCATCTTGCTCGGCACGGACACCCACCTCCAGAGTAACTCCTTGTCCTTTCAAGAACGTCATCCGACACCTCACAAGCACCTTCCCACCCCCGCCCGTGACCAGCCCAGACAGTTGGAGCGTATGCACCGATGGGGAACTCGGCGTCTCCGTGCCTCCCAGCGGTTCCATGTTAAGGATTTCAATGATCGAATCGCATGCAGCTATAACGTTCGTGAGAGTCGCAGTAACCATGCGAATGCACGTATGCCGTGATTGGGATCGTCAATATCCGTTTATAGCGTATCAGAAGATATGGTTCGACCCACCTTTGATGCTTTCCATAGCGGTGAGAGAAAATGTCTCCGTGGCAGTTGCGCCCGACCGCAGTCGCTCCCACTCTGAAGAGAAGGATGAGTAACTCGGTATTATATAGTCCCCGCCGGCGGTAAGCTCCACGTCTTCTAATTGGTACTCGTCTTCGTATCCTTCTTCCTCGGGTTCCCCGGTGGACGGATCAAGTTCCTTGCTGACGAACTTGAGCACGCACTGGAACGATGCCGTGACATATTCTTCCGGCGAATCCCGTGTAAACGAGACGTAGACGATGCTCGGTGAAGTCGATGCTGTGAGCGTTGGAACAGGGAGTATGAAGTCTTCTGTCAGTCCCGACTCCGTCTGAGGTTGCATGATCACGAAAACTTGCTCCAGCACGGTGTCGGGAAGCGTATTTGAGACATTGAACTGCCCCTCAATCAGCACCGCCATCAAAGTCATTGACATCTATCTCGCACCTGGAATACGACGTGCTCCTGGAATATATGCTTGACGCACGTAACCTGGTATTCTGTCTCCGTCTCCGTTAACTGCACCGGTTTTATGCTGCTGTTCAGAACTGGGCCATATGCTGCTAATTCGGCGACTTCGGCCAGTTGTTGTGCATACGTCGACTGAGTCTCCGCTGCAGTTGGAGGTGGTGGCGACGCGTTAGTTCTGACAGGAACAGCGATTGTATCCAATGTACTTGGACCTTGAAAGTTCTGGTAAGATCATCTTCCATCAAGTGCAGGGATTCGCTTACGAGTCGCTTCTGCTGCCAACTGGGTGCGGCTAATTTTGGGTATTGAAGATGTGTCAAATGGTTTAGTGGCGGCAGCGGGATCGTTGACGTATGCAACCAGCTTTGACTCCAGTGCAGCCAAAGAGAACACCGACTCTGTCAGAAGCGAACGTCATCTATGGTAGTCATCGAAGAATCGGGCAGACACATACCTTCTTTCAAGTACGCATCCGCAAGCGGTTTCTCGTTGAATACTCTCACATACATGGCTGCACGATCGCGAACTTCATCATCAACATCATCCAAGCACCTTGCAGGGATCAGGAGTCGTGCCAAATGAAGATAAAAAAGACCAACCTGCTGAGCAAGACACCCACGCTGCGACGTAGACCAGCATCGATTGCATTAACACCAAACTTGGCCAGACTTGATACGGCAGCGGCGCGGACAATTGCATTTTCCAGTACGACGCGGTTGTAAATGTATCGGATGTACTTCGTAGGTTGAGGAGACTTTGGACCCTCGACGCCGAGTAAGTGAAGGATGCGGACAGAGAGCTTCGTGAATTCGCAGTCTTCAATGAATTCACACAAGTGCGAAAGCGCCTGTTCTTTGCATTCCACTATGTACTTGATCATGTCGAACATGGCTTCCACGACAGCTCGTTTGAATTCGTATCCACCCTCGTCGCGCAAGACTCCGGATAAAAAGGCGAGCATTGACGCATGCTTAGAAGGAAATTTGATACAAAGGGATCGGATGGCATCGACAACGATGACTTTGAACTCATCGCTGATTTCTGACATGAAACCTGTGATTTGCTTCATAAGGCGGTCCACCGAGGCCTCGTTGCCAGTCTGAAGGATATGAGCACTAAGTAACTCAGCGGAACATAACATTACCTTGAGAAGAGTAGTGATGGCATATGTAGCAACGCTCCTGTTGGGGTCAGCGATGAGATTTTCCAGGTCTACGTTGCACGCAGCTACACTTGCAGGGTGCGTCAAGGCAAGTGCAGCAAGGGTACGAGTTGCAGCGAACTTCAGGACCGGTTTCGGGGAGGAAAGGAAAAGTTGAAGGACTAGGAGACGTTAAAGAACGCAAGCGTATGAAAAAGGGCGGAAACAGACCTGCAATGGGCTTGGTCAATTGTACAGCAGTGACGTGCTTCATCTCGCAAATGGCACGGGCAGCCTCGAAGTTCACCATATCGCTCTTATGTCGTAGCCAGCCGTCAAGCAGGTCCAAAATTTGCTTTTGTACACTAGAATAACGGTGAGACTGGGATGCCAGTTCCTGCATGACGCACTGCGTACTTGGGATCCTCTTCCATGACCTTTGCAGCATAGCGGATTAGCATACATAGCGCCATCGAGTTCTTCAGTGTCGTGCCAGCGCCAGATTTGCCACCACCAAGCTGCTGGATCATCTTGGTGACTGCCATTCTATCTTGCTGGCGGATGAGGTAAAGCAAGCCGAGAGCATGATACTGGGTGATGTAACTGGTCGAAGGAATAGGTTGATATCCGCTGTTCGATGAACTGGAAGAAGACCCGAAATTGAGGTAACCCCCCGAGGAAGTGCTAAACAAAGAGGGGGACGGCTTCGCATTGACTGCCTCTTGGGCTTCGTTGACCCATCGTTTCACCACATCTTTTGCGTGGGGGAAGAGATGGTAAGAAGAAACTAATGCGGCGGATGATATGGAAGGCGTGCGATCTACTATGGCGGCCTTGAAGAAACGCTCAACGCCTTGTGCCATGGAAGGCTGTATAAAATGAGTTAGTTACTAGGGCACCAAAGTACTGACACTTGCATCGATGATTCGGCATAATGCACGGATAGAATTCGGCCTGTAGATAACCTCTAGGTTCGGCTGCATATCTTTCATGATGGAGCTCGTGACCATGATCACGTCCTCTGCCGTAGTAGACAGTTCCTTGATCGCGAGGTAGACCATTTGCCTCAACGCACTCTGTATCAGTGATTAATGGGCACCCTCCGAGTCGGTGTAATTCACTCGGCTTACATCCTTGTGTTGAAAGAGTTTAGTGGTGCCGAAGAACAACGTAGTGGCTTCCTGCGAGGTCAAACTCTCGCCAATGTAAACGAGATAGATGATCTTCGTGAGCAGGGCCCTACATTTCCGCGGGCTGATGGGCGACTCGTTGAACGCACGGGCCTCCTGGATTATCGTGGTCTTGTTGTCGTAGAAATTGACGGCACCATCTTCTTTCTTGGACACGTAGGCCATGGCAGACGAACAACGGCGAGCAGTTCAAAGAAATTTAGTAGAATTGTGGGAATTGGGGTTTACCTAGCTAGGGTTCCGTATTTGGAAGGAGGTCTACAACCTCAGTGATCACTGAGCCCGCGCGCGTCCTTCACGACTCCCACCCTGACGCGCCCTCTAATAGCCACGTCTATAACGTCAAAGTCTCTTCCAGCGACACCAACCTCGTCGCCACATCCGCAGTACGTTCTACCACGTCAATACCAACTAGTCTGCATCCGGTGGTGGCGCTTTCGTCGTCCTTCCGCTTCCATCACCATTCGGCGCGAGTGCGCACGACGTACCTTCAAAGCCACTCGCTCGTACGCATGGTCGCCTGCCTTGAACGACACTCTGATCGCATCCGCCCCTGAGGATGGTACCTCTCTCCCTTGGAAAGTGCCTGACAGCCTCTTTATTAGCTGGACTTCTGATTTTTCGCCTTGGCGAGCGCTGGGGAAGTCGTAACTTAGGGACTAAATCGTTTCGCGCAGCTCAGTTGCGTTGAGACCACAGCGCGCAAGATCGCGAGCGCCTGTGGTCGGACGGTGACGTGTGGACGTGGGGCATGGGCAACTGGGTAAGTATATGCAGTGCATGTTTTTGCGGTCATGGGTCTCTTCTTGAATACCGCTGAAGTCCAACCGTTCACGATCGCGAGCACGTCGGATACGGGCGTCGGACAATATTCTACCCGAGCAGCTTGGCGTCGGTGACGTCGGCAAGTTGGCAACGCCATGTGTTCGTCTTGATCTCCCGTTCTTGAACTTCTTGCGCTCGCAACTTGACCTACTAAGGAAATTTTGGCATGGTTTCAAGATAGCCTAAAGTAGTAGATGTAGGGTTACCTTTCATAGGGTAAAAATTAAATTAAATGTATTATTCCCTATTCTTTGGAGTGAAGTCACCCAATCAGGTCAGAACCAGTCTCCTATCACACTAACGGCAGTACATTTCCAGGTCTTTTGGTGTTCACTTGCAACGTTCCACCCGGTGGGTGTGAATTGAACTTTGCCTGCCAACTTCAAGTTGGCCACCGGTACAGCATGTGATATGTTACGTCTCTCTGTCGAAATTTGAAACATTGACGCTTACTTTGGCAAGGTCTGGATTCTCTTTTGTTATACGGCAAGGAACTAGTACGCCATAATTCCTGCACCACAAACCGGATCGATTTGACCGTTAATAATCGCAAGGAATGCGGCCGATAGCCTGACAGATTCACGCAGCAAGGTCGGTTCGTAACGTTGCCGCACCCACGAACGCTTACCTATCTCGCTCTGAGTTCTTCCTACGACAACCGGGGCAACTGATGATCTGATCTTGATGGTGGCATTGCGGTGGACTTTTCAACACGGGAAGTTCGGTTGGTAATGAGCCCGTTCTCTCTCCCCGATTTAAAATGTTTTTTTCAGTCGGTTTCGTTGTACCTCACGCAACAAAGTAAGTTTGGATAGGCTGCCAAATATTCAGTGAACCAAGCCTCTGGGATTTTTATTTCTCGGCGAGCACTTATCGGATAAGTCATTAGGGTTGTGTGGCGTAGCGAGGAATGGGCGGCATACATAATCGCAGAAACTGGAGCCGCTCTCCTATCCCCGCCGCCAACTTTCTCGCCCGAGGTCCATAAACCATGCCACGAAATTCCCATTTTTCAATCCCGTCGTCCACTTCGCTACTTCATCCTCGATATCGGTTCCGCGACGACGCATCGAGATGCTACTCCGTTCGCACCTGAAATGTTCAGTCAATTTCTTTTCTTTTCTTTTTTTTCGCAGCAGGTGCTCGGTCCTTGACAATAGCTCGCTCGCAGGCGATACGTCAAGCTAGCAATGCGGCCAGGAAACCGTCGCACGTTTTCTCCCAACGGTCTTATGCTCCCCACCCACTCAATTATTTCGATGCGTCACGTAGGTGGTCCTCGCCGCCTCTTCCTCTTCTCTAGTGGCCCCCGGGGACTTTCTTATTCGTTCTGCGAAGTCGTCTGGAGCATTTGCAACCAACACAGTCTTCGACGGCATAGATTCCAGGACAAGAATTTTCCGGCTGGATCGTGACCGGTGATTGCCTTAGACCCGATCCTGTGTCAGCTTGAAGGAAGTAGCGAGGAGAACGAGAAGGCCGTCCGTCTCCGACGGGCCCATACACATACTTCTTCACCTTCGTCGATCTCCCAGTGCCAGCTGAGGGACAGACGCGTGGTGGGCGGCTTCATCACCCGAACCCTTACTGTCTTGCTCCGGTCATTCTTCTATACAAAAACTCACTATATCGAAGGGCAGGACGCGTTCCACAACCTAGGCCGTATGTAAATTGATGCTCGATAGATTTTATAGATATATCACATGTATCAGTCAACTCCCTTATAACCCATACCCCTTCGGAAGCCACCTGTCATGTAAACTACAAAAAATGTCTGGAAACATTTGGTGGACAAAATATAGTATGACATCTCAGCTACATTTTCTTCCTGTACAACATACCTCATTGGATTGATGGTACAGCCTCTACAGAGCCAGAAATGAGTATGGGTTATACGGGAGTTGACTGTAAGTAGGTAGGGTGGCATCGGAAATCATACAATATGCTCTGAGTACGGTACACATGTAATGCCAACAATCCAAAATCCAAGCGCGAGAAAAGTACGCTCAGTCGCGTTACGGTCATTGCCTCTTGCGGGCATAAACATTTTCTATCAAAACATAGACCGGGGTCACACCTTCGTCGAGTTCGACGCAAGCATTGTGCTCCATAGCGTCGACAAACTCTTCCGAGAGGCCATGGCCTAGTACCAGTGGCCGAGCAGACTTTAAGAATGCCTGCAGAAAAAAAAAATTAGACCAACGCCTTGTCGGCGGAGATATCGCCTACCTTGATATCATCCCTCATTGTTGCTCCAATCTCGTTCCAAAATTTCGTTTCTGGATCATTTCCAGGCAGCCAGGCAGAACACGGAAACCAAAACGGCCGATACACGACGTCCTCAAAAGCTGGGTGATTAGATACCCACTCGTGTAGATGAGAGGATGCATCTGCATCGCCTCCCCGTGCTTCAACTGCTCGTCTTATATAGGACATGAAAAGGGGGGTCCATGGAGGATGAAATGACCCAGCGGGTGGGATGATAGGTTGTTTGTCCAACCCAGTGAAACAGAACGGAAATTCGGTAAGATCCATCAGACCGCCCGGCCGGAGCACATGACTTATGTGGTTGATCAAACCATGATAGTCGCGAATCTGAGGAGACACAAGTTCAGTTCAACTTACGGCTGATGGGCGACAGAGGGAAACTTACACCCGAGGAAATAAGCTGGCAATGCACAACGTTGAAGTCGCCGTAGAAATGTTCGAGACCGAGATTAATATCGTCCACTTCGCTTCTGCATCAAGGGACGATGTCTAGCACACGAATGACAGGGTAGGTGAACTCTGACCTGCAATTTTGGGGCATAGATCTGCGGACAGTCAAGAAAGGTTATATCAAAGGGTTAGGATAGAAGCTCACAAGGACTGCATGGGAACAAGATCAACGGCGACCGCACTACAATCGGGGAACTCTCTCGCCATGTCCATTATCCTGTTGGCGGTGATAAGTGCATGAGGTATTACGCAGAGAAAACGTTGGCTGACCAGCTGCCGCTTCCACAACCGAGATCAAGGATAGCCTTGACTTCGAAGCCATCACCCGCCATTATTTGGGGCATGGCAGGCGGATACCTTCCCATGACTTTGCAAAACATTTCGTGTTGTTTGTCTTTCACATGGATGAGAAGAGAGACAGAGGAAAGGAGAGAAGTCAAACGGACTGAGGCGCTCCAGTTCCTCATCATCTGCTGGCAGGCGATAGACATCGGAATAATTGTTGAGACCCCTACCGTACTCTTGACGGTAAGCCTGTGCGCGCATCGAGCTTGTGACGGAGAATACGGAAGGAACAGGGGATGCGGAGCGCATGGAGACGTCTACGGACGTCCTAGAGCTGGCGACGCTGGAGTTGATGGACATTTCGGTGTAGCGATCTGATTCGGTGTCGCTGTCGCTATCGTCGGAGAGGACATCTGGATAGGTGTATGAAGGGGCAGACATTGCGGCAGACAGCATGAGTGATGAAACGGAAGAACATGGAAAAAGAGTATAAATGAGATTTGTAGTTTGAGGGGGGAAGTGGGAGTTCGGCGGACATGGATATTGCTCCGTCATTCACACTAAGTTGGGTTGGTGCCGCCGCAACCGCGTGAATACGAATTAGCTAGACCGAGGACTACCATTAGTACCTTAACGAGCCTCTTTCTTTCCGCCCCTTCCTCCGCTCAGAATGCACCTCCAAGGTCCATTCCTCATCGCTTCTTTTCCACCGCTGAGCGCTGTCGAGGAGCCTTCTCGCGTGCATGGGACCCTCTTACGTGAACTTACTTAAGGTTTGATCTAGAAATTTCGCCGTCTCTGAGATATGCATGACGGAGCTCCTCGATACTTAGCAATTCCACGGGCATTCTCAGACTGCTCGGGTTTGGTCCCATCTCCGATGCAGCATCAGATCTCATAGTAGTACTTACTTGCCTACAGTGTTCATGTTCATGTTTGGATAGAAACATGAATGTATCAGTGACGCACCATCGGAGCCGCTGTCATGTCCATCTCGAAATGTGGCATATCTGAGCTCGCTTACTTCGATGACAATGTTGTAGCTGCCCGACTGCCGGACTCCCGATGTCAATGCCAATCCCCCTTAGCCGAGTCCCTCGTGCAATACAAGTGGATCATTATCACCTCATTACCCCTGATACGGCGGAGAACACATCATACTCTTCGACCCACACATATGCGCAACACTCAGAGAACGTGGTCGACGTATTCCCATCTCAACATTTCATAGGCTTCCCGCAAATTGCCGCAGCAGGTCATGTTGCAGACAGTTTGCTTCAATGCTTCATTCCTGCATTGAAATCCCCCCGAGCCAGATAGACATATGCAGCTATCACGACTTCCACTTGGCAGCTACTTGCATCCACATTTAGTACACTTGTACTTGATCGGTGCTAGTATTTTAGTTGCTTCGTCGGGGAACTAAACCGAACATGCCGGGAACACGCCAGTGGAGCAACTCAAAACCTGTCCGTGAGACCGCAGGGTCCAATGCGGATATAAAGAGATTTTGTTGGCATCGTGCTTGCCTGAACCCTTTTGTCTGCCGGTGCATCGTGTTCGATCCGGCTAGTCAATATTACAAGGTATAAAGCTATTCTCGTCGTGTCCTCGCACTGCTGCCGAACGGAATTCAGATTCCGGACATCCGGAAGACGTTCAAGGAAATACCGACCGCAATTTGCATTTTCTTCAACCTCAGTCATGTTCCGAGCGAGGAACAAATGCAACAGATGAATGCGTGGCGAAACTACAGAAGATTTCGCCGTCAAAATAATATGTGCTATCGGACAAGATCGGCGGCGGACATCGCTTGATCAAGGGGCAATACACGGGTGCACTCATAAGCCAATCCGCAGCGCGGGAACGTTACAGTAAATGCACAGGACGAACAGGGGGTATGATCAGTTTCACAACAGGGTGGGGTGGTGCACCATCAAACCATCAAAATCAAAACTACCACTTGTTTCCTGTTCAACCCACCTTGGCTAGCGCTTTTTCAATTCCTGAAAACGACGTGCCAGGGTCTCGAAATCGTCCGCGGGAGTTTCTGGAGACGTTGTTGTACTGTTTGTTTTTCTAGTGACCTGCTCTTCCTTTTCTTCCACCGGAGGCAGGTCAGGTAGTTTATCGATTCCCAGGCTGGGTCCCTCTTCCGAGTAGCCTGGAAGAGACTCTTGCGTTTCCTCTGAAGTCTGTGTCCGATTCTATAAGAGATAGGTGAGTGGAAAGATAACGAGAGAGGCCACACCAACCGTTTTGCCGGCTTCGTCTCTGACGACTACTAGCGAGGTGGAAGCTGACCACTTGACTCCATATGCTTGACTTATCTCCGTCAGGTAGCCATCAACTAATTCTGGCGACGGTGTTTCGACCAGTAATTTCTTCATCACCTGATCATACCAAATTCATGGTTGGTATCAGGGGCTCGGAACAAACTAGGGGCCAAGTGTGCATACCCGGCTGCTCACACAATCTCCGCGGTTTTCCATCACAACTGTGGAGAGCTCCCGGCCATACTTTTGCACGAGGAGTTCGCGTAGTACATGGAGTTCTTGCAAGTGATACAAATAATCCCGGGGAGTCAGCTGGCGACTGGAAAACGGCGACTCGGTTACCTTTTACCTCGGTTCTCTGCGCAGCGTGAATGATGGCATAGACTCCCTCTTTGATACCCTGATCAGGTTCGCGCGTGCTGTGAGAGACGTCGTGGAATTATGCGACTCATGATATGGTTCGGTGCGCTTGCTCACCTTTGATCGAGCAATCCAAAGCGAGCAATCAGGAGCTCACAGTAGAGTTCTAAGAGTTCTAAGAGTTCCAGATTGATATCCTCATTAATGACTGCGGGAGAGAATGACGGCGTGCACTGGTTAGGATATACTCTCGCGTAAATTGATCGAGCACCTACTCGCTTCCACCTTGATCCGTGCGCTCTCAACCTTTCCCTTTTCTAACAAGAGTGCGATATCACGGCGAGAACTCTTCGCCTGGGCTTCCCTTTTCTGTTGCAATGTTCGGAGTCGTTGAACAGAGAGCCTAGAACATCCAGTTTGAATCTCGTGACTCCAGATAAGATTTCTCCGATGCCGCCAAGACACACCTAAGTTGCACCTGCACAGAACTTAGTCAGTACTGCGTTGTGATTTGGAAGGATGTGCATTACCTTGGCCTTTGCGGGATTCCATACAGGAGAGGGCATTGTCAAAGTCGTAGTCGTAGTGTCTGGGCTGCACAGCAATTCTACCGAGGTGCACCGTGGAGTCGGATCCTCGATGTCGGCGACACTAGATTTATTCGTCACCGCTCCAGTACTAGCAGCGTTCGTACAGCGTTATATCTAAGAGTGCAATGAACCTATCGGATCCAAGGTGCGTTTGAAACAAATTCCTTAGATAAACGCAAGTTCACTGAGTCTCACCCTGGCAGTTTCGGATATACTTTCGGGCCGCGGCGGTGCCTATTCGGGTCCAACTTCTTTCAAGTTTGGTATACCATCGGCCAACATATGTATAGTTACAAGGTATGTCTTTTATGCTACGAAGTCAATGTGTCCGTGTCATTCACTTGTCCGATTTTCAACTAAAGTCGAGATGTCGATCCAATCGTACAACGCTGTGGTGCTCGTGCCACCTTGACTCGCCTGTGATATCGTCTCAGCTTGTTGGCACGGCTCCAGGGACCCGGGGCTCACCCCAGATATCATTTCGTCGTAAGTAGTCAAGGGTTGGGATATGTATCCAGCGAAGTCTTTGATTGGAATGCTGTGTTCTGCCTCAATCCTTTTACTAGGATACAATCATACAACGCTGTATTTCTGACTTGGTCGCCAAGGTCCGTGATCGCCGTAGGTTTGGGTTCTATATTCTGACGTGGCTTTGTGACCCTCGTCTCATCTCTACTTGACAAGCTAAGGCTCGTGTCGTCATATAGTTGGTGGGAATAGCCGACCCTTTTAGAGTCCTTGAAGCACGCGCAAGCGACAGGATACCAAGTGTGCGGATGCATATTACCCATCAGAGACTAATCGCTGATCGCTGATCGACAGTGACTAATTGAAGCCTTCGTCGTAAAGATAAAGTGTATCACTTGTGCTTGAACACCCCTTTCCATTCACCATGTCGAACTCCCTCGATGCCACTACAGTTCAACAGCGCAGGCCTCTACGCATCTCAACAGATGTGCCGCTGTCCGCTACATCCTCATCCGATTCTTGGTCCAGCTCGTCTTCCTATAGCAATTATGGCTTCGCAGCTTCTAGCACGACACCCAATGTGGAGTCTTTGCATGTTGTCTGCATGCACGACTTCGAGTCTTCGGATCCGGCCCATCTGTCATTTCACAAGGACGAAGTGCTGATGATAGTCAAACAGGAGCATTCCGGATGGTGGGCAGCTATGCGACCCCAGGGGGACTGCATTGGGTGGATACCGAGCTCGTTTGTCCTGCCTTTAGACAGAGGCAAGATTCTGGGATATCCGGACGAGACGCGGTGGCCGTACGGGAACTCAAATGACCTTCCCCTCTCCACTGTTCATGACCCCGAGCCATGGGTTTGTGTTTCCGAGGATAGCAAGGTATGTTGCTAGGCGTTCCTCATGCCAAGTTACTGAAACATTCGACAGGCTTCATCGTTGCAGCTCCTGATGCCTACGGATCTCGTTCTGTTTAAAGGTTTCTCTGACGACAAGGTTGAAAACCATGGTTACGAATTAGTCTTCAATCTGTCAAATGACGATCGATCTTACGACATGGACGACGTTTGCGTTCTTCCAACAACACCCGAGAACCCGCCCCCTCACAGGACACAGATATCGCACTTTCCCCGAACTCCCCTTCTACTAGAACCACCAGCTTTACAGCTTAGTCAGCCCACAAGCCCTCGACCACTGGCAGTCGTCGATGCTGCATTGCCCTATATTTCTCATCCATGCGGGGTGGACGGCCGAATGTCACTCCTTCGCTTAGCGATCCCGATTAGCCCAGATGAAATTGTTCCAGAACTTATCTCTGGCTGGGACGCTGAAGAATCATTTGCGGTTTTTGGGTCGCTTGCCGCATCTCGAGACATCACCGACTCCGACGATGAGGTTGACGACCAAACCCAACCCGTCTTCTCAAGCTTTCGCCTGGCACGTCGAGATCGGAGAATTTCAGACGTCCAGTTGCTTGACCTCACTTGGAGTTCAGACAACCTGGCCGAACAGCTTTGTGTTTTGATGCACACACACTACGCCAGCATACGTCGAAACGACTGTTTCGATTGGATGAAGGGGCGAAGAAGCACTGGCGTGACAGGTTTGCGGTGCTTTTTCGACACTCACGACCAAATCGCGTGGTGGGTTCAGGAGTCCGTCCTTGCATACGACCACGCTACGCAACAAGCCGAGGCACTGGACGTTTGGATAAGGGTGGCTGAGGTAAGTTATCTATATCTTGACGACCGCTTATGTATGTTATCTGAACGTTCGGCAGAAATGTCGAGCGCTTCGTAATTTTGATTCGCTATGCGCGATTATCTTGGCGCTGTCTGGATCCTCCCTAACTTCACTTCGTTCCGCCTGGGCCCAGTGCTCTCGCAGGCAGACCTTTGAGAGGCTGCTAGATATGGTCGATGTGGCGAACAGGTTCCGTCGCATCATTGACATCATGGACGTGGCCAAGGGACCCTCGGTACCATTCGTGCGCAAGTATCTAGAACGTATCAAGGAGCTCCACGTAGAGTGCCCTAGCAACTCGCCTTGTCAATTACGACATGGTGTCGGATCTTCGGCTACTCTACGTAGGATGCAGCTCGCGGCGGTTTCAGCGTTGCTACAACATCAGTCCCCATCATATGGTTTCAAGACTGAGAGGTCTATACATGAATTCATTAACGATCTTCGAGCAGTTTGATTAACCAATGGTTGGCTTTTGATAGGGAGCGGGGACATTCAAGTACCGAGATAGTTAGCGCCAGGTCGCCTATCTAACTTGCTTGAGAGTTTGTGGATTTTTCGACATTTCGAACGATTTTGATTTATGTACTCGTCTATACATACTTCATTGAGAGCGGTTCGAATCGGGAAGTATTTGGATACTATGATTTCGTATCGACATGGTCAATACATCGTTATGTTATTACTACCCGGGTTGAGCATGCCGCAATGTACGCTATGTTACATGTGGAATAAGAATGGGACAAATCAAGGAGGAGGCTAGGGAGGAGGAGGACAATGAAGGGAAGAAAGTAGCGCATGTGACTAGCAGTTGCAAGCCTCGCTGCCGTTCTGAGAGTTAGCCTGCCTGTTAAGATCAACACCCTGCCGTACTCCAGAAGGGGCACCGCGAGAACCACCCGTCCGCGATGATGGGGGTGCGATAAGCGGTAGTTTCTTAGCTATTGTAGTGAAGTCATTGTGGAGTGGTGACCAAGAACTAATTAGTTCACGTACCAATGGCCGTAAATATGTCTGCTACGCCTTCTCCTGTCTTAGCGCTAGTTTCGCTCCACATCAGACCTTCTTCCTCGGCGTATTTCTGAGCCTCTTCTTGTGTGACTTGGCGACGGGCAGCAAGGTCGGCCTTGTTTCCACAAAGAGCGATCACTATAGATGGATCGGCTTGGCGTTGGAGTTCTCTAATCCAGTTCCGTGCCTTCTCGAGCGATGACGCTTGAGTAATGTCATATACTACCACTGCGCAGTTTGCATTGCGATAGTACATAGGAGCCTATGCCCCAAGTACTGCTCAACCTTATTGTGGGAGTGCGGAATGAAATGGACATACGAGAGACTATCAAGGTATTCAAGAATCATCAGATGCTTTGGTTTCGCAGCGTTCAATGCGTCAACATACCTTGTATCGTTCTTGACCCGCGGTATCCCTGAAGGGTAGTTAGCTATTGAGACACACCACTCGAGCTGCGATATACCAAATCTCGAATTTGACCGTCGTTTGATCATCTAGTGTGACGGTTTGTGTCAAGAATGCAGCTGTAGCAACGTGAGGGAACGGCGAGTGGATATCAAACCTGGAAAGAACATACCGCCAATGGTACTTTCTCGGTAGTCGTCGAATTGGTCCTTGACGAAGCGCAATACTAAGCTATTGCAAGATCCATGCATATGGCGACTTCACTAATACGCAACGCAGCTCCTTACCTAGACTTCCCAACTGCCGACTCGCCTGGTAGCATATAATGAGATATTTAACTCATGCGAGAATAAGAAAATAAAGAAGTACCGAGTAGAACAAGTTTGAACTGGAACTGTTTTGACATTTGGTCGCGGGCAGGAAACGAAGAGGGTCCACGCAGGCTGCTTGCGGGTCGCAGTCGCTTCGCTTACATAAGCGACTGTTTCTCACGGGATTGTTACGTGCGGAAAATTTGCGAGTTTCTTTCGACTTGTTCGCAACCGCCCATCCATCATCATCAACACCATCCCTTGCTTTTTTTTTGCTCCTTGGTTCTTCGTTGAGGCGCATATATCTCTCGCTGTTTCATTACTCTTCGTCCGCTAAGCTCGCCCGCTCAGTTCTCGTACAACTCCCTCGTTTTCCGCCTAAAAAGAACAGGAAAGGAGTAAAGAATGAATCGCCATCATCCTTACGGCGGAGCCTATGATGGCGGGCACAGAAGGGGTGGTACTCCCGGTGGAGCAGGTCCCGATAGATCCTTCAATCACAGAGGCGGCCCTCCACGTGGGAGAGGCTTCGGTCGTGGTCGAGGCAGCTTTCATAGTGGCTACGACAACGGTCCCTCCGGCTCCAGTTCCTATGATCAAAGTCAACATCAAGCCGAAGTCAGCCTATACAATAGCTACGATACGGGCTCCCAAGACAATTTCTACCAAAATGGAAGTGGTAGTTACGCAGGGCCAACTCCCTCTGCTCAGTATACTACCCAGAGCACGTCAGATGGCTACACTCAGGGCTACGGCAATTTCGAAGGTGCGCTTGAAATTGAGACTGAACATACAGTGCGAATATAGGCAGTTGTCATACGTCATCGCATCAGTTGAGCCGCGATTAAGGCGGGGTAAAACTGGCAGTCGCATTGTTTTTCGCTGGCGGCCCAGCAGGCGTTAAGAGCCTTCGTTGCAAGCTTTGAGCTATTAATTGGCGAAAGCGGTGAAGTTGGACATTTCAACGAAGCATCGGGAAATGAGTTTGCCAAATTATTGTCATCCATTCATTTCGTCATGACCTGGGCGATGCGATGACGCTTTGAGTTCCCCAGAGATTTTTTTTTGTTCGTGCTATGCGACTCGATGCGCTACTTGCTTTATTCTGCCTCGCCGCCAACTTGCTTGGTTTTCTGCCTTCCGAAGATCTTGATCTCACCTGTGTCAATCCCTGTTAGAAGTCTCCGATGCCAACTATGACGATGGAGGTTTTGGCCGAAATCGAAGGAACGTCCGCCGCGAACGTGATGACAAAGTTCATGATTCCATTATTGAAGAACGCATACAGCGCGAGCGACCTTGTCGAACACTTTTTATCCGGAACATCAAGGCAAGTCATTTGAAATTTGCATTGATTGTTCATTCGTATCCTGACATCCTCATTTTCAGTATGAAACCAATAGTGATGATGTCCGCCGTTCATTCGAAGAGCATGGGGAAATTAAGACCTTTTTCGATTTGATCGCCACCCGCGGCATGGTCTTTGTTACATACGTAAGTTACTTGGGATGGCATTTTGTAATATGCTGAGAAATTCCTTGTCAAGTACGATCTAAGGGCTGCTGAGAGAGCTCGAGAGCGTTTGCAAGGTTCTGAGATCAGCGGTCGACCTGTGAGTGCCTCTTCAAATTCCAAGTATGACTTTGGGTCTGACAGAAGACCTGCTTGGACTACATTAGATTGATGTCCATTATTCGCTACCACGAGACGATCAGAAACAAGGTGGAAGTGAGCGAGAGAAAAACCAAGTAAGCTACTACTTTCCTTGTGGTCCGACAGCCTCTCAACATTAGATTAGCAATACCAAGGTTGTCTCATAGTAACACTCAAAGAATCCCGTCAAGCAATTGACGACAACGAAGTTCGGCGCAAATTCCAACAATTCGGAGATGTCAAGTCTGTAATGCCCGTGGGGGACCGTACAGAGTATGTGGCACTTCCTCTTGTTGATTTCCTAGTTGTTTACGTTTATTCTAGTCAGCGATATGTCGAGTTTTATGACATGAGGGTAAGGCGTCACGTTAAATCATTAGCCGTCTAGCTCACCTCCAGCTAGAATTGCGACGAAGCCTTCGATAGACTACGTCATCAAGGCTTGCAAGATGGCGCGATGGATATCAACTACGCATGGGAGGAATCCGAGATCACTGGTCCGGCCACACAACGGTAAGCTTTTCAATGCTTCTTCCTAAGCATTGGTTGATGTAAGTGACACCTTAGCCGTGAGCCAAGATATGATGGAGGTCGAGACTGGGAGGACCGAAGTCACAGTTTTCGAGGCCGTGGGCGTGCGCGAGGCAGAGGTCGCGGCCGAGGCTATGATGACGGTTGGGACCGCAGAGACGATGGTAGAGATCGTGACAGACGAGGCTTTGATGATGAACCCAGGGGTGGCCGTGGTGGCCGAAGCTACGGTAGTGATAGAGGTGGTGGTGGTGGTGGTGGTGGTGGATATGGTGGGGAGCGTTTTGACGCACGACCACCTTATTCCGCTGGCGGCGGCTACAATGAACCCCCAACCACAACAACTACGTACGCCCAATCTCCTCCAGCACCTCCTGGTCCACCGGTACGTGTTTCCTTCGGTTATTGCAAGTACGCAGCAGTTCCTGATATTACCATAGGCATCCGATGATCGCTTGGAACAAGCTCGAAAGGTACAACAACTGTTGGCTGCCTTGAAGCAGCCTCAGAATGGAATCGTACCTCCTCTCCTGCCTACACAGCCAGCAGCTGGCCCGGTTCCGACTTCCACACTCTCAATGCCACCACCAATGGCACAACCGCCGCCTGGCACAGCCTCGTATTACGCTCCTCCGTCCATGCCACAACCGGCGCATCCATACCCCGCCCTACACAGTCAAAACACGAATCCTTACGGGCAAATGCCGCCACAGAACCAGACGCCACAGCCAGGACAAGCGCCTCCCGGAATGGGTTCACTTCCTCCGAACATTCTTGCGTTACTTCAGCAATCGTCTGCTCAGCAACCTCCGCTGGCACCCCAACAATCACCTGCTCCACAATATGGGATGCCTCCTCCGCCTCCTCCAATGATGTCGCCCCCACCGATGTCAAGTTTGCCTCCTGGGGCACCCCAGCCGGGAAATCCTGGATACCAGCAACTGATGGCTTTCCTCGTGAGTTTCCCCGTTTGGTAATGCTTTCCTTGCTGACGATTGTATGGCAGGCGTCTCAGAAACGAAGTTAAGTCAGACAAATGTTGGTGCACACTATGATGATTGAGATAATTTTCGCTACTTCACGTGTAAATGTTTGTTTCGTGACACTATTTTTATGAAGTCCGTATTTGTTCGTTTGAAGATTAGCTGGTTACGGTCGCTAGTCTTGATCGCCGTTCAGCCATGAAGTTTGACTTACATGACGGTCGTTTCAGCATGTCTCGTCTTGGATACCATCATGATGATCGATCCTCTAGGACCGCGTCGAAAGATAGGAGCCAGGGCAAGTGATTTACCTCAGTCCCGTCGTACAGACGCCGTAATGCCACTGATGGATCAAACGTCGGATGATGTATGTACTGTAGCAAGTTGTCGCTATCACCAAGCACGATGCTTATCGCTTCCGCGTCTCCGCCATCTCCGGACATCCGTTCCCTCCTCTCCTCCCATCACTGCGAGTGACGTCCTTACGACGCCTCGCGGCAGTCGCTCGATCGAACCTGATGTGGTTTGACGCACAACTTAATCAATGCGCGAACTCAACAATATTCGGTTCTCTCCGTAACTCTCACTGCACGAGCATGAGGTTTCAGAATTGTCCGTTCCGGTGTAATCAGCGATCCGACACCGCCGATTCAACACCCGGCCGAGTGTGCAGTCGAGTCCCTTGGAATAATGTATTGTAACGCGAATGTGATATCCTTCCTAAGTACCGCTGCGCGGACAAGACAAGAGACTACCCTACAACGTGACCAATGCATAGATGTTGGCGGCGAGGACAACGATCCAGATGATGTACCCAATACCCGTCACGATCTTGCCATTGCTAAAGTCAACTACCTCATCTTCGGAGGTAACTTCTTTGTCTCTCGATTCATCGACATCATCAACAACAGGAAGCGCAGGCGAACCAGAACCAGAACCAGGCTGTGCTGGAATTGACATTGGTTGCGACTTGACCGTCATGATGCGTGATGAAGAAGTTAGATAGACGAGCGGAAAAATGATGAATGGCAGAATGATGGACAAGGCCACTTGGCTCCAGACCAGTAGCGAGTTTATACCATCTTTGCCCATAACAGAAGCGACAATGACAGAAGGTATGAGTCCAAGCACACGAGTTATCAGACGACGAAGTGTGGGCTGAAGGGAGAGCCATCAGCGCTGGTAGGATATCAGGTAAATAGAGTGTTACCGTGACTTTCCAGCGTAAAAATCCTTCCGATACGCTCTGACCAGCCACAGTAGCAACGATGGATGCACTTTGACCAGAAGCAAGCAAGGCGAGAGCGAAGAGAAGAGCAGCACCTATCTTCCAATCAGAAAGTGACCGTTATGCACCGTGATGTACTTGCCATTGCCAATTTTAATTTTAATTAATGAATAGGCATCGAATAGGCTTGCCGGGGACTCGCTTCCATAGGCTCCCGTGTTGTAATAGAAAACAGCACTCGAAATTATAAGGATCCTATGGCAAAGTAAGTGACGTGGAGAACTCCACTTCATCTTATACTTACAGCGAGTTGATTATGACAGCGAAACCCATCAGGCTTGTTATAACGTCAGCCATGCCATGATACATGTGCGATCTGACGAAGCTGAGCTTGTTGTTCTCCCGATCGGCGTGCGTCAGGACATTAGGCGGATAGCTAGTCTCATCTGAGTGAGAAATATAGAATAACCTTCTCCAATCGAATGTGTAACGTATGGATCCCAGAATGCGCTGCAGCAAGGTCATCTGGTGCGAGGATGATGTCACAGAGAATGACGGTAAATCTCGCTTGAAGTCATTTGCTAATCGATCCTGCGTTGCTAGGTGGGATCCGAGGAAGAGACTGTGTGGCATGACAGTAGCACCCACGATCCCCACAGCTGGATGGATGTTGAGCAGCCGCATAGACGAATAGGTAGAACATACAGGTATAGAGGGAACCACTCGCAAACAGCCCCTTCGATGGAATAAACCCGCGAAAACAGTCTCCCCAATTGACGGTTACTTTAGACATAATGATTGCCATACAGACGAGCACGATGAGAACCTTGAATATATTAAGATAGTCCGTCTTAAGAAGATGACTTATTACCAGTCACCCACCAGCACAGCAATAACGGCCTCGAATAGTTTGACCGGTCTGCTCTTCAAGGGATTCTCGAGAGCAAGCAATAGCATAACATCGACTGCGGTCAATAAGACGGCTGACCACAACGGAAGCGCAGGGAACAAGAGGACAAGCGCGATTGCAGACCCCAACATTTCGGCCAAATCAGTGCAAACGATGGCGATCTCGGCGAGGACGTAGAGTGGGTAATGAACAGCACACCTCCACAACAACTTGTGCCGAGGGCGATCGTGAAATAACAGGCGACAATGTGAAGCCAGATCTGTCCAAGAGTCAACTTTGATCGCACTAGCAGTAACAGAAATTACCAAGACCTGTGACTGCCCCCAAACGAGCTGCCAGCACCTGTGGTGACAACATATCAGCGATGGCCGACTGCGGTAACACAAAGGCTCTAACCTGCAAAAAAGTGGCAATTACACCGGCAAGGAGAACTGTGAACAACAGGGTATAGCCAAATTGCGAGCCAGCCTGCAGATCAACACCCCAGTTCCCACTTGGAAATTGTCAATCCGTATGATGGTATGATAGACTCTGGTTCAGATCACTCACGGGTCGAAATAGGCGACCGAGCAAACAATTCCTACACCTGTGTGCTTCGTAGCATGGTGGAATATCCGCCACGAAACGTGATAAAGTTTCGCAGACCATCCAGTTCGAGTGGCGGCGGTTCGAGTGGCATCACGCTCAGGTGGAGGAGGGACGTGCGACATGGCAGTGAGAGAACAAGAGGAAAACGTTCACTCTAAGCAAACCCAGGGAGACGTTGGATGTAGATGACATAAAAGCGAGCAGAGACAGGGCACTTACTCGAGCGCCGTGAGTATACTTAGTATCTATATTTAATTGGTCGATACGAATTCGCCGACAACATCCGAAGGGCAAGCCGACTGCACCCGTAATTCTACGACCTCTCAAGTGTACAACGCTTTCGAACATTCTCGATGGTCATGTCAGGTTCCAGGCCACTGGCAGGTTCAGGTCCCAGGATCCATGTCGAGGAAGATGCTACTATGTTCTACAGCGTGAGGAAACCAATTATAGCTAAGAATTGCACGTGCAAACAGATTACAAATACAAATATCATAGGGGGAGCCCACACCATCAAGGTAGTAGAAACATCAATATGAATGAAAATGAGTGCATCTTTCCAGCAGAGATTGTATTCATGATTTTGTATCAATCCGACCTTCAAGATGTTATTTGTTGGCGTACAGTAAGCCAGTTGTTTAAATTTCCTCTACTCTTTGGCTGGTCCTGGTTAAATGTTGGTACTTATGCTATATCCTTCAATACCCTGCAGGTTTCCAAGTGGTTCAATGCCATCACCCATGATCCTCTCCTTTGGAACACATGGTATGAAAATGCACCTTTTCCTCGACCCCCTAGAGTACTTCATCAATCCCATATGCCTTCAAGTTTTGAGCAGACATTCAAAAAATCAGCTCGGCTTGCCTGCTCATGGGTGAATCAAACTATGCGAAATACAGCAAGCATCAGGATTAAGCTTGATGGAGAACCCACTGTGCCCCCTAATCTCATCTGTGGCAGGTGTGGCGTTACATGGCCGTTGGGCAAACCGGGTCATTACATAATCATTCCTAGGGGCTAAGAAGCAGATCAGCTACCAACCGTCTTTTCAACTTCTGTTGGTATGGGCCATGCAAACTGCTCCGCCAGCCTCGCAGACTCCTCATCTCGCCGTTGCTTTCCAAACACAGACGTTGTCATCATCCTCGTCCTCGGAGTGCTCCACTGGTCCCTCTTCCCCGATCGGTAACATCTGACCTAGTAGCTGCGACCATTTCCTCAGCCCTACGCCCACGCCTTCGCCCACGCCCTGCGCACAGACTGCGATACCACCCGAACCAGCATGACCACTCCATGTCCCCATGCATTGTAACGTCGGCCCGCGGCTCTAATATCCACTCCAGACTCGACCACATCCTAGGTTGTGATCGTCCCCGCAGTCGGCAGCCTGAAGCCCACATTCAGCGAGTGCTCACCAAGCGTTGCGCCCGAAAGCCTCACTGCGACACAGTCCGGCACGCACGAAATATTATGGGGTGGATAAATGACTGCTGCACAGGAATCATCCGACAGTTCACTCTCTCTGCATGATCCGCTGAACGCTGAGCTCAAGTGATTTGGAACCGTAGTCGCCCCTGTTTTACCCCAGACGATCCCCACGTGCAGATATCAGCCCTATGCACTTTGTCTTCGTCCTATAACTATAGCTTTAGTTCCACTTCAAACTTGCGAGTAGATGATGCACTAGATAATAATTGAAGCGGAAGTTACTGTAGGGATACACGTATCATAAAGCAATGAAATGGCGCAGTCCGATAACGATGGATACAAGACTAGCAGCTAGATGAATACCATAGGTTAAATACATACTACTATGCAGAAGTCAGCGATAGGAACCAGCCTATCTGTTCTCTGTATAATTGGACATTTCAGAGCGACACGCCCAAAGTCTCCAACGCAGCCTTCAACTCTCTGATGGCGTGCTGGG
>JBBPPG010000439.1:0-24236 GCA_038091855.1 Leccinellum luteum | reverse complement strand
CGGTTACTGCAAATATGGTTATTAATATTGTGATGAATTGTAGAGGAGTGTCAATGGGAAGGATGGGCGGTGAAATGTCCACCCACAGACCTGAGACCTTACATAAAAGGAGAAGCAGACCGACGACGATCAGGGATAGTAACAAATCCAATTATACGTAGGTCAAATTAATGGATGGATATGATACGGTGGCGTCAACCGAACGAAACACCAAGTAGCAGGGTCCCTCCGGGAACGTGGGGACTTGGGTTACTGTTACCGTGAGTGCCGATTGCGTTCGGTACCTTATTTTTATCGACAACCTGCAGTACCATGCAAAACTTTCCCCACATTGGGTCTCACCTTCGGTGGCAGGACGTTTACGATACCTCCCGAAGTTTTCAATGCTGGTCCAATTGCGCCAAATTCTATTGATTGTTTTGGCGCCATCATCGCTCATCGCTCGCCTGTCGGTGAGATTTCAGTACTTCCTGAAGCTCTCTTTGCGGCGTTCAATCCACCGTTTCTGATTGTATGGCCTAGAATTTTTGCACATTGGGATCATATTCCTGCAGGGCGTATACACTGTGTTCCATTACAACACCTTCCAGGTCGGGTTTGCGGATCTCGCTTGAATCGTCGCGAATATTCCCGGTACATTGCATATTTATGAGTTTATTTACAGAAGCACAGTAGAGGTACTGAGTAGTAGTCGAATGCCATATGTGCCAGGTAGGGGAGGGTGGCGCCGTGGCACACTGCCTGATATGTTGGGAGTAACTCGACTCCCGATATTTCAGCACACCGCCTGCAGACTAAATGATACAACAGTATGCGGCACCACTCGATTCCCGAGACCCATCATTGGTGCTTCGTCAGAAATCTAGACATGTCTGGAGACTTATACACACCTAAGCGGCACCGCCCCACCGACGACCACCCCGCGATCCTGCAGTGCTTCCACTAAAATCGTTTGCGCAGGTTGCCTTACGAACGCGCGCCCCTCGACCACCCACCGCTAGAAGACGTCTACTAATTGTTGCGATCCGCTGCCCTTTCTGAAGGGGTCATTCCCCAGAATGCCATCAGCAGTGACACAGTGCTGTCCCTCAATTCGGCCTTACTTAATGATCGACATAGTATCTACCACAGCCGCTGATTCGAAAGGCGCGGTGACCTCTAGGTCCTACTTGGGGAAGGGCGTTCGCGACGACGATGGCGTTGTTGGTACCATGGACTAAGGCCTGAGCATTGGGATTCGTCGGCTTCGGATGCGACATGGCGGAGCCCGACAAGGTTGCAAGATGAGTTTTGTCCAAGAGGGTAACCAGAGACCTGGAATTGGGAAGCCTTACGATATATGCGCCAATGGGCACGTTGAAGAGATACATGGCCCGAGACGCGACCTCGGAACCATCAAAGAGAACAGGCAACTGTACTGGTGGATGAACCTTGAATGTTACCAATGGAGTGTTGTTCACTAGAATATGAAGCGTGAATATTCATCAAAGTAAACTCCGACACCACGTTATGTACCAAGTATGACCGTCAGTGAAGCAATGAAATATCGTTCATCTGCACGTGGGACAAACGAATAAGCAAGTTATGAAAACAAGACAACATATCGGTAGAAGCGACCCACCAACTTCCATCTGGGTTGCATAGTGTTGTTATTTGAGGGCAGGTTCTGAGCACGAGGTACCTAAGCCACAACCAGAAATAGATGCTTGGCATCTGGTCGTTCGGTGTATACGAGCAGACGTGTGTAGCGGCAAGGCAGCAAGATAACGATAAGTTTTGGGAGAACACAAGACGTAAGGAGGACAAGACAGATTATTTTTTTGGACAAGCGTGGTTATTGTATAGCAACCGACAAGTCTAGTCCCACACAAGACAGAGGCTTTATTAGCTAGGGAGTAAAAAAGGAGGGAAGAATGACAGACCTCATGGCATGCCATCAAAGTTGAGTTGAGTTGATCTTCATCGAATCTGCATGGACGATGAAGGTTCCAGAGTACTTCTCGCTATATCCAGAATGTTGCACCCGAACGTGGCAGTGGTCCTACGCAATATCATATATTGATGGGAACAACACTACGAGTTGCGCACTAGTGCATATTAATGGCGAGGGCAGATGCAACGAACATGACCGTGGGAAATGCGTGTATATTATGGGTCCTTGCCCCGGCAGATTCCGAGGCGCCACTTTTCGAGTGCATTTTCCTGCAACTGCTGTAAACATACGAACAATGCAAACACATCATCGTTAGCGTTCGTGTTTGTAGGTGAACAGGGGGATGGAGGGAATGAGGGGAAATGAGTGTGAGGTCGCCCGTCTGGCATTCACCACATCTTGGAATGTCATTGCTGTCGTTGTTGAGGCACAGTACACCGCGGCGTCGACGCGTTGAGGGTAACGTCTTGTGGGGGGCGAGGGCACGCTGGGAATGTCTCAGTGGGACCAGCCGCGGTTGACGATGGTGAGGAGAGCTTGGATTCCATCAGCTGGCAGCTGGCAGCACCATTCGAGAACCACCTGGCCGTGACCGCGCCGTGACCGGGAGTGCGTCAAGTTCCGAAGACTCGAAAGGGGGTCGGGAAAATAAACAGTGGGTGGGTCTCTGCGACGACACGTATTCGAACAAGTCCTGGCCAATAGTGCGCAGGGTGTCTCCAACAGCATAGCGCACCTGTGCCACCTTCCAGCCTTTGCTTCGTTCGTTCGTCTGGCGCATCTCGATGGCCTGAAATGGGTTGGCCTGTGCGTGAAAATCATGAAATTTTCATTTCATGTAAGAGCTTGTATTTGCTTCACTTTCCCCACCACTTTGTACGCTCTACCCGCAGAAGAACTCGACAATTGATGCCGACCCAAACCTGGACTGTCTGGCCCACTGCCTGCCTAAGCCCACCGGTCCTCGTCGAGTGCACGCTGCCCAAAGTCAAAGGTATAGCAACAGAAGACGACGTTGGATCTTCAAGACTCGAGATCAGTAAGGCTTCGAATTGCCCAGGGATGAGCGACTCGGGTGATGGCGTCATATTAAGCAAGGAGGGTTCGCTAAAAGCTAGATGGGAAAGTGCCATTTTCACGGTCCTATTATTTTACAGGGACAGGGACTTCAGGTCATATGTGGCTCCAGTGGTTCTGGGGGGGGGTTACATTCTTTCTCGAGCACCGGGAGAGTGTATACGAGGACTACCAAGCTCGAGTCTTCCACGACACGGTCGTTGTGATGAAACGTGTCGAGGGATTATGCATTATGGTTCAAATTATGATCACTGCCACTCGGAACAAGACTCGGAATTAGGATGCATCCATATGACTCCCTCACACAAACAGTGACGGATGTGTAGGAGCTTGTCCGCCACTGCATATCATCAGTTTTACCTACACGAGGTATGCATCATTGAATTTGTTACGATCCATCGCCGTTGGTCGGCTCATCGTTATTAATGTCTGCGAGTGGAAGCTTCACCGCCCGTCCCTTCAGGTTCCACTCCTCCAGAATGCAATTCATTACAATAACGATTTTTGCAGTCACCGCCAGACTGGTTTCTCTGGCTATTGCAAATCCTATACCAAACATGAATGCAGGTGGCATCGCCATACCGCTCACCAGACACACATCCTTTCCGAACTCCAACGAAAGCATTGATCTCGAGGCAATCAGCTATCATGCTAGATCAGTCAGGGAGTACGCGGAATAAACCGTTACATTCATTTTGATGCTATTTCGACGTTAGTACAAGCTACATCGTGGGAGATTGGGACCGAGTCGCAAAGTTGTACGGACGTCTTCAGGGTACCCTCGATGAACATGCAGGCTTTAGTTACTATTACCGTGAGTTTCGATTGCGTTCGGTATCTCGTTTTTATCGACAGCCTGCAGTACCGTGCGACTCTTTTCCAACACTTAAGTACTTGGCCTCGCCTTCCGGTGGCAGGACGTTTGAAATCACTCCCGAAGTTTTCAGAATTAGTCCAGTTTCGCAAGGTTCTCCAAATTGTTTCGGCTCCATCATAGGCCAGCGCTCGCCTGTCGGTGAGAGTTAGACCATGGATTGTGATAGGAGGTGAACGCGACTCTCTGAGAGGTTAGCAGTACGGACCAGCCGGGCGGTCGAGCTCCTAGAAAATGCCCAGACGGGAGTCCCAAGTCGAACCCAGGGCACCGCGTCGCTCGATCCAGGGCTGCCCTAGTAACGATGTCGATCGTTGAGGCCGAAGGACAGCACTGTTGACGCCGTTCTGTACACATTATGGCTTCTTCAAACAGGATAGCGAATGCATATGTAAGCCGACCGTGGCCAACGGCGGCAACACTGAGAAGGGCGGGCACAAAAGAACAGGACCACACTCTATAGGGGGACTACGACGTACGGGTATATATAGGACGAGACACATGACTGGTAAGCAGTGAGCCTTACAGCATAACACCAAATAAATGTTTTTCTAGTGGGTAGTCGAGGGGTAGGCTGGTTGCTAGACAAAGACTAGCGTGCGACGGCGTCAATAGGGACCAGTTGCTCCAGGCTGGTAAACCTTCGAGCTCTGATTGTCAGACAATCTTGCGATTAGTCGAAGTCGGAGAGCAGCATCACACAGCACTATCCAACTTGAAGGGACACACGAGACGGACTTCAAAATGTATTTATATGTACCCCATATACCACATTCTAAGGCGTGTCCCTGAAGCCCATCAGATACTGCATGATCTGGAACGCGGCCTATCGACGGTCGTTCGATTAGCCCATCGAGAAGAAAACGCAAAAACAACCAAAATAAAGAAAAAGTCGCCGGAGTCGCTTGAGCGTCGCCTCCCTCACGACGAAACGTAACGATGATGACAGGCAAACCAATGTTACCAAAACGAAATCGAATTCTCCAAAAGAACAAGAAGACCACGACAATAGTAACAACAACCATGAAAACTCACCACGGGCGCAAACTGCGGGATCATATGTCCGCTTAAATCGACCTCGTAGTACGTCAGACCACGCTCCGAGTGCATGTTGCCGTACGCGCCCACGCCATCGACGATGAAGCTATCGTTAGCGATCGGCGTCTGGAATCCTTGCATGCCATTCCCTGTCATTGTGTAAATCAGCGAGCAGGCCGAATCGAACGGGGACACGTACATGTCATGCTGTCATGCCACAACGAATGGGGCGAAAGAGATGCACAGAAAAGAAACAAAGGATTCATTAGTCAGGTATCTCCATGCCTTAATCGTGGTGCCAGTGGCGCGTGTGCCTGCATGGAAATGGCCGACTTACTTTTGAATCACGATGCGCGTTCTAATGAAGAGGGGCGCGTCAATACCGAACAAAATCAGAGACAACGAAACGACGTTACCCTTCAGCGATTAATATGAAATCCGCCAACCCGTGGACGATGACCGTCCGCGTGTTCTTCTCGATCACGTTCGGCAGGACAGTGAATGCAGGCGGTAGACTGTTGTCTCCGTTCGGGAACACGTTCACATTCGAGCACTCTGTCCACTTGACGTCGACGGGTGCGTGGATCGCTTCCTTGACTTCCTTGCGGTTGAAATAAATTGGCGATTGTTTTTGTGGGAAGGAACCCCTGTTATTTATAGTCACATTCGTGTGAATTTTCAAAGTTCGTGATTGAAAGCGCAAGCACGCAGCAGATACGCACGGGAAACCGAGGACGTCCCACAATATCGGATACTAATACATACATACATTAACGACATCAGTCAAACCTTGGTTTGTTTTATCGCACGCATGCTACTCACCGTATCCCAGATTCGATAAATATCAAACGCCGGGTTGATGATCAACGCAGCATTGAAGATGTCACTCCATACGTCACATCCATCCGCGAATTCGACGGAGTCTCCTGGGAGAGGAAGGAGTCCCTGTGGCGGATACGTCACGTATGTGGAAAAATAGTTCGAGTAGTTGCATGCGGCAGCTGTCTGGTCGAGGTATTCGAGGTAGCTTTGGCTGAGCGAGGTAAGTGTGATCAGTAACGAGTTCGAATGGGAGAACAACGCAATGAGATCCGGGACGATCTCACTTGAAGGAAAACAGGCCCTCATATTTGTGTACAAAGTCCACGGCAGGTATCTCTTCTTGTACGACATCCCACGAAAGCGACGCTGGTGGATGTCATTTAGCACATCTAGGCAAGAACACACTGACGACTTGTGAGAACTGGTGTACCCACGATCACTAATCCAGATTCCTTGAAGTGAAAGGTCCAAGAAGTCCGCATTCTCGTAGATATAGTTCGCAATGTCTAATGCAGACGGTGAGTCTCGGTTCTGGATCACACACATCTGTGCAACTCACAAGGAACGTAGGTACCGGCGTACTGAATAAACGACTCTTGAGCAACCCAACAAACCAAGAAAGAAATGGAAAAAGACACTCACACTTTCGCCTGTGAGCCATAACTTCTTTCCCTTCAGTTCGGAGAACACCTCCAAGAATTGTTGCATAAATCCGACTAGCTGTTCAGCGAGCTGATCCTCGTTCTCGATATCCGGTGTCCCTTGCGAAAAACCAGTACCGATGGGCTGCTCGACCCAGAGAACGGACGAGAGGTTGGTCCAACTGTACTCGTTGACCGTGGGTTTCGCTTGACCCCAGGACCACGAGAGGGGCTAGGCGAGGACGTTAATCGTTATAGTCTATGATACAGTTAAGACAGAAAATCCTGACACCATTCTCTTGCAAAAGACCCTCGAGAGAAGAACATCCAGGTCCACCGTTCATCCTAAAATTCGAGATTTAGTTCATATCTACTTGGTAATGGTCTTCATACCATAAGATGACATCATCGAGGCTCCCTTCCGGACCTGGAGGGAAAAACCAGAAGAAGAGCTACACGTCCAAAAATCAACAACCTATGAGACAGGGAAATGATACATAAGTATACCTGGCGTGACTCGTTGGAGTTGTTACTGATGGGCAGCAAACCAGCCCAACTGGGTCCAACATCGAAGTCGACCAACGGAAGGGCGCTTCCGTTCACCCAAAATTCTGTGACACCATCGTAAATCAGGACCAATGGGACACGGCAACCGGTGAGCAAACTCTCACCAGAAGCCTTGGGGTTCGTAAACGTAATGTTTTGCACCCCACTCCGCTTGACGTGATCTGGGTGCGAGGCTGCTGGGCCAGGAGCGCGTTGCCATCGTTTCGCAGCCTCTGCTTGATGCGCCCTCCACTCATCCTTGCGCATCATCCGCGCATCAACGGTGCTTGCGACCACGAGAAACGCCACGAACACTGATGCGAGTGAGATCATCTCGACCAAGAAACTTTGAAAGTTGGCCGGTACGACCGTTGGTCAGATAGCAGAACGGTAGTGGGTCGAAAAAAAGCAAGAGGAAATCTTTGAGAGGTGGTAAATATATACCCAGAATCCCAAGATCGCTGTGTGCACTCGAAGAACGGTGGTTTTAGTGCGGTCATGTGTACCCATGAATCCGCTCCTACGGGGCTATGCAGCTGCAAGCTTCGTCAGTCCATATGAGAGCAACACAGCACGTGGAGTGGGCAGCGTGCGGCCTCCGTTGGTTGCATATGTAGGACCTTGATAAGAGCATGGGAATACTAGTACCGTGACTGAGTTTACCACAACTAGTCACAGGCGCTTAGGACGTTAGTCGTAGTACGAGTGACATAAATACTAATACTTAAGTAGTGGGAGTCACTTCGAGCCGGAACCCCGCTTCCTATATCCCTTCCAGAAATTCTGCCCTGTACGGGTCGATCCTTTGACTTCCACTCGTGCAGCGCCGAGTTAGTTCAAGAAAAGCTGACCGTCTGAAAGATGGAGGAGGCAACCAAACGGTTTTGGATGGACGGCTGCTAACCAAAGCGCCAGGCTGGAGGAGATACCCTCGTAGCCACAGACTAAGCCACCCAATAGTCACCTTCCCAGAATACAGCACATTTCTGGGGGGTGAATTTCCTAGACAGGAAACGACCACCCAAGAGTCGGACATCCAATTTAGGTCGATCGTTGTTTTCCTGCCAGTGGAGTTCGCAACGACAGAAGATCGTGGCTAGGGTCATCTGCATGGATGGGTTTTGGGATCGGTCGACCGTGTGCGTGACAAGGTAGTGGTGATACTACCGAAGGCTTGAACGTTAACGCGGGAGAACAGTAATCAGGAAGGACTCAGGCCAAATCTTGAAAATATTCCGGAATACATCAGCTAGCATACACTGCTAAAGATCCTATTTCTTCTTTCCATAATCTCCTACATACTTGCCTACATATTTCCGATGTTTTCAAGGGTCTCGGTCTCCCCCGGGTCCGTGTGCCTTGGCGGGTACATGCACGTACTAGGCATCGGGAAAGTCGAAAATCTCGATCACCCAACTCTTTTTCACGGGATATGGTTGGAAGCATATTCGTCCTGAATAGGGATCATAGTCTATGGCAGCGATCAGTAGTCCGGAACCCATCATGGAAGAGTGTTTTTTGATCTCTGCCCTAGGAAGCCCGGCGTGGTCATCTTCGTTCCCACCATCATCTGCAATGATTCCACGTATGTTGTACTGGACCATTACTATCGTGTGCGAGAGAGAATCCTGCATGTAAAACACCCGCCCAGTACCATTGAAAGAGGGATGACTGGGTGTAACATCCCTATGCTTATACTCCGGGAAGGAACCAAGCAGTCTGAACGTGATGGAACCAAGCTTGTTATGGTGCGCTTTTGCATGTGTGGTACAGAGGGGCAGCACACCGTACTTTGGCAAGGAGTCATCAGGTTCGGAGGGCTTGAATGCGTCCACTCGGATGGTGATCAGGACGTCTTGCGTAGAAGCCTCAACGATGGCGTCATGGAGGAGTGCTTTTTCGGGTATGGTGTGTGGCGTTGAGAGGGGCAGAGAGAATGGAATGTGGATGGGCGGTGAGGCGGGGAAGTGCAAGTGCCCGGACAAAAGTGTAGCATCCGGAGGCTTCGGTCCGGAACGAACTAGTTAGAAGTAGGTATTTCGAGGTCGATATGCATGTGGAACTGATGATCTTAGAGGTCGTCGACGTTAAGATCTACGAAATAGATCTCAGCTGTGGGCAGAATGTAACGCGTACATCATGGAGGTACCTGGGCTGACTCCCACATTATAGATGATGAAGGTATTAATGGTGTGCGTGTGTACATCCCAGGTGATGAGAACTGGATAACCGCCCGCTGTTTTGCCTTGAACAGCAAGCACGCGAAGACCGAGGTCAACGTCATCGATGATGAACCCATTGTGATTGAATTGCTGAAGAAGATCCGACATCAATTTTGATTGCTGAGTCACTTTCAATGAATAGATCGAACTAGGGGTCACTGTTAGTTGGAGGCTCCAATGTGGTCAACCACTAGTATGACGTACATCCGTGTGGTCAACTGGTTTGGAATGCCCGTCTGCATTACCTCGCACAAAACCATGCATGCAGACCGTCGGCCGTCGACATCGATCGCAGAATCGCAATGGAATGACTGCAAGGTTCCATCCCTTGGCTTGTAAAGGATGGTCCCATTGTCGAACACGTCGTTATCCAAGTCATAACAGCGCACTTTGCATTCGAAAGCAAGAAGCAAGAAGGGGGCAAAGACCAAGCTAACACCGAGTTCCTCGCCTTTATACCAGATCACTCGTAATTTATGTTCGGGGCATGTCTTGCGTACACCAGCACGATAAGGGCTAATGTTTCTGTCCACGCGGATAAGGATCTTTTCCAATTCGTGTGCAGATTTAGTTAGGAAGGGTCCAGGAGGGCGGACGAATTCGGCTCCTTGATAGGCATCATCCCACACATGCCTTAGAGTGGCTGAGAGCGTTCAGATGTCGACAAACCTGCAAAATATATTATGTCCACGATACGCTATGTTTGAATAGCATAAGGTATCACGTACTCTGCGCATCCGTATGATGTCTGGGACATCAAGGTAGCCAAATATACCGTACAAGATGTCTACCAGAAGCTGGTCGAGCGCCCTGTGCTTTATGGAACACGACATGCTGAAACTCAGTGGCTACAGCATGTCGGGTTCCCTCCGCAAGTACGATGATAGTATATCTGGGGCAAAGTCAGACGTCTGCTGCAACCTTGTATCTGATTCTGGCTCGGCCTCGGTTTGCTTTGGGCATGTACAAACATGTACAAATGACCCCTGCGGCTGCGTTGTTCGACACTGTAGGTACTTATCAGTAAAACCAACCCTCGGACGGAGCCAATCACCGGCGGGAGTTCTCCTATTACTCTCCTACCTGATACGTTGGTCCGATAGGCAGCTTTATTCTCCGTTCCGTAAAATGGTCGTTCCAGCTGGTCGGCCAGACCATCAGAGGCCCGTGAAAGACAGTGAGCCTCGGCCACGAGACGACTTCCCAGTATCGACGGACAAGGTTTATTACGAACGACTTGGAGGCGCTCTGGACGAAGAGTTTCAATCCAAGTCCTCGCAGACGACAAGCATTTGCTTCATGTGGCTGAGATTGGTGACGCTCTTCAGCCCGGCCCTCCTGGTACAACGATTCTGGTCATCTGGGGGGTTTTTTTTTTTTTTTTTTTCACTTCGCGGATCGGAAATCGATCAGCTCTTCCGTATTGACAATCTCTGCCCTCAAGTAGAGGCACTCGCTGCTCCTGGACATGGAGCTTTGTTGGAGACGAGGAGTTCGGTTCCACAGAGTTTACCTAAACTCATAGCATACGAATCGCTGGGTGGCGCCGTCCCCATTGCGTGAGTCTTTCATATGCTACGACATCATTTTTTCCGCGTCGCTGACTATGAGTGTGCGTACTAGGACGGAAAGTTTTTCGATGACCTCGGGCTTCCATCCGAAGACCCGCGGTGGGAAATCGAGACCAAATTCCACGATTATCTCGTGTCACGTTTCCCAAAGATGTATGTGTATGGAATCAAAGTAGCCCGCTACAGCCCCCGGTGGCATTGATGGTTCGGTTTTCAGTCATGCAAACGCACCAAAGTAAACACCTACGCCATAAGCTGAAGGAGCGAGGGATCACCAGCAACAACTGACCGTTGCGACGTCGTCTGAGGTGGTGCTAGATATATATAGTAAGGGCTTCGCCGCGTTTCTTTTGTCTATATTTCCTCGTGATGATGATCACTCGACTTTTTTTAGTATTCCTTTTCTCTAACGCACTGGGAATTATTTTTAGATCGTCACCAAATTTGAATTTTGAAAACGTCGAGTGCGAGTGGTGACGCTCGTGAACGGTGACAGTTGTACTCGCTACTACCTTGTTGCTCTTGTCGTGGTCAAGATCGCGATTCGTTGCGACAGTACAATGGAGAGTCGGTGACTGTGAATCTCAGGGGCAACCTTGGACTCGGAACGTTTCCCATAGGTATCTTCCGCATCTGAAGGAGAGACTCTTGAAACATCGTATCTGTTTCTCGCGCCCATCGGTAGTCGCTCTTCTCCGAAGATAAGAACAGGTCACGATATGTGTACCTGGATCCGGTATCATGGGGCGCGGTTTCCAGCCGGTGAGTGCAAACGCTCGTCCAGGGGCTTCTACCCCACGTCCAGGCTTTAGGCGCCACACGGGCCGGCACTGCAGAATAGGCGAGGTCGGAGGCAGTGACCGCCAACTTTCAAGAATGTGCCGTATACGGTAGTCCGCGACCCTCAGCGCGTATTGGTCAGAGAGCAGATACAAGGTGTCTGCCGAATAGTGGCCACGGTGACACACGGGGCGGCAGTACCTTTTCAGGTACGTACCGACTACCATCTTGTCGTTCCCATGCAGCACCATGCCCGAACTCCTGGACTGTCCAGCGTGGATCTGATGATGCACTTGAAGAGTGGAAAATCATGAACGGAGATTAGCGAAGAGATATCACCGGCCCACGTGCATCATGCATGACTGTCGTCGACACACATAGCGCCTAAACGACCTAGATGACCTTCCTTTGCGTGTACCATCTCGGTGCACCCTCCGAGGAGATCGATCCCATGCCAATCGCCAATACCTTTTGGTGCGAGCACTGTGCAGATAGTGAGTCGCTCGCATTCATGCTACGCCATTCGCGTGGTTCGGCAGCAGTTACTAGTAACACTAAGATTGTGCATGTAATGTTTGTTATCAAGATTCGTTCCAGGAGATGACCGGAGACAAGAGAAGGTCGAGAGAGGCCTGACGTGATGTGCGCCCAAGGGTTCGCCAGCCACCCACAAACCTGTTAATAGCGCCCAGCGCGACTGATGGCGCTCGCGCGTCGGCAAGTCTGAAGCCGGTCCGTAGTAAGATGCGGCAAAGATGGCTCCCGATTCCTATCTGGAGCCAGGGATCGTGACGGAGACACGCTCATTTCCCCTGGGGATAGAAGATTTATAGAGTGCAATAATTCGGGTCGATGGCCTGCAGAGCCCCTACCGCCGCATTTTTACCAATCTCCACTTCTCAGTGATACAGACAAAGTCTTATCTACTCACATTAATATCATGTCCAATCCCAATCCTGACACCTCAACTCAAGACGTGAAAGTAACTGAAGACGTCAAGGAATATGCTTCCAAACTCCTTGTGTCAAACGCGAATTGGGCACAGAGGTTGAACCAGACTTTCCCCCAGTACTTTCCCAATATCAAAGAGAGGCAAGCACCCAAGGTTGGTTCGATTCTGTGGCTTCGTCTTTCCGTGACACCGTTGACCGGTAACGCCTTCCTCCACACCCTTCTTTAGATCCTTTGGCTCGGATGTTCAGACTCTCGAGTACATGAATCTGACGCGATTGCGGCGTTTCCCGGTACTGCCTTGGTGCACAGAAACGTTGCAAAGTGAGTTTGGTTTGATTTACTTGGGAGCCTTGGTCTGATCTCCTTACCTCCTCCCACCTGGACAGCCAATTCCATCTCAACAACGACAGCGCGTTATCTGACCTCGCATACGCGGTCAAGGAACTTGGCATCCAGCACAGTATGTACTGCCACATACTACAACGGATTCTCCGTTCCTCACCTCCCTTTCCCCTATCGTGTGCGCTTATGTGCAGTCGTCGTCGTCGGCCACGAACACTGCGGTGGCGTGGTCAGCGCGATGAAGGAAGCGCGTCGTCCCCCAAGTGTGAGCGGCAGTCAGACCAAGCGCCGTCACATCATACAGGACTCGATCTACCACGTCGTGGAGGAAATATTCCATGTTCACATCCACAAAGACGAGCCACACGACTCGGAGGAGGTGTCTATTCGGGAGAGCCCCAACAACGCTATCACACGATGGATGACGCCCCTCATCGACAGGCTACGGGGAGTCGTCCTTCCCGAAGACGAGGAAGGGGCGCTGAGAATAGCCACGGAGGAGAATGTCACCTGTAGCTGTAGACTTGATGCAACACAATCTGTCATTACAGGTTTTTGTGTTATGCAACACTCATTGTGGCCCTTGATGCAACACTGAACTCCCTTGATGTAACACAATACATCCATTCTCGGACATGTTTGAGTGGGTACCCCTTCAAGTCTATTCCCCTTTTGGTATGTGCCCGCCCGCTCCGGCCCACTGCAGTGTGATCGCTGGCATTTTTGTTCCTAATAGCCACACAGAAACCACTGCCAGTGTAGCCAGTGATATAAGGGGAAAGAAGCGGCATGATCCCATCGTAGTTATAGCTATATACAGCATTCAGGTACATACAAGATCTCGTGGTGTCCCTTCCGAACGATCCGGACGGTTTTTGCCCTCCACCGTATCCAGCTCAAGCCAATCCACCTTGCAGGCAATTCTGAGTGCGTTGTAAAGGGAGGCTTGACGAGCACTATATGCACTCAGTCCTTCACGAAGGTCGTCACTCACACCGTGCCGCTGGGACGAAAGTTCTTGCCAAAATTTCGCTTTTTGGGCAAAAAACGCGAGCACACGTCTCATCTCCTCGATAAGCAACGCGACTTCCTCAGTCCACCTGTTCACTCTAGCGTGGGACTTGCACCATTCAATGCGCAACGCTTCAAGAGACCGCCAGAAATGTGAACCAACAGTCACAGGCAAATGAAAAGGGAGTGAACGTACATTCCTGAAGTTCCGAGTCTTCGTTATTGACGTTGCTCGATGCGCGCATACTCTGCCATATCCAGGAAATGGTTCGCCGTCCCTCCGTCTGTCCGTCGGTGCCGACGTTCAGCGCGCGGATGTCCTCCTCCTTGAGCTTGCGTAGCATTGTATCCCACCCAACCTTCCCCAAAACGCGGCCCAAGACGGTGAGCGCATTGTGTGCTCGGCGATATCTTGCAACAGTGATCTGGATCTTTGCGCTGATACCTTTGAGCGTGTTTTGTGTGCGCGTGTTTGCTCCTTGACCCCGAACATTCAGACGCTTGAATTCAAGCAAGTAAGCACGCAGTCGTAGCAACTGTCGCATGTCTTCGAGTGCATCAAAAGCTTGTGCATAACGGAACCTCCATTCAATTCTTTGGAGTGAGGTCGAGGCGATGCTGGGATGTTCGGATGGGAGGTAAAGCTTGTAGGTGTCCGGGCGGGACTTGACGGGCGGCTCAGCTTGATTTGCCTGGTTCTCTTGGTCTTTGACGTGTTGCCGTGCCACCAATGGCATGTAGAGGATCTGTGCTGACGCCCAACTTTCGATCCGTCGCTGTAGGAGATTCGTACGTAGCTGTAGCCTAGCTTCCTGTAGATCGGTCCGCCCTGATCCCGTCATGGCTGTATCTATGGCTAGGCGACACCTGATTGAGCATTAGTGAATGATAGATTGCAGCTACGTTTGTACTCACTGATGCTCCTCGAGATATATACCGGTGCTGATCAGGTCACTGGGCGAAATATCAGTATGGATGGAGACGTCGTTTCCGTTTTGAAGCTCTTGTGCTTCATCCATTGCCAGCTCGAGTCGAACCTTTGCCTGTGTCAAAACTAGTATAGATAAGTGGGCCACATGACTGGCAAGTATGAAATGTAGTCTACCAACCTTCGCCTTGGCGCTCGTATGGGTTAGTCTGCTTGTGATCCGTCTCCCAGGATTCGACCATTTTCGACCATTGTGCGATCGCATTGCAATCGAGTGCAGCCTGATAGTCGTGATGCATCATTGCCTGCTCAGCCTTCTCGTTTACGGCTTCCTTCATCTTTGTTAAAAGACTGTTACCTGTAGGAAGTAATGCATCAGTCCATCTTTACGACCAGCCTGACACTGCTTACGCATCCCGACCATCTTCTTCCAGTTCCAGTCACCAAAAAAATCGTCCAGCGTATCCTGCCTTGAACCCGGCCCCATCTCCTTCGTGCTCGACGCTATGGGATTGATGTTTGCCCATCCTCGCTCGGGGCCTTCACCATCAGTTCGTCCTACAAACGGCAGCAAGTTCATGGAGTATCGAACCTGACAAGGCTCCCTGTGGGCAGGGAGGTGAAACTTGGGAACGCCAAACTCGAAGGACTTTTGTTCGTGGTCGATTTGAAGGCTTGGTGGCATTCTTGACATCCGTTCCCACAGATTCTTGCTCCATTGACAGGCGATGTCATACGAAACGAATAGCATTGGGAGTTCACGGTATGTCTTCATTGCTGAGCAAAAAAAGTAGTCCATATTGACGTACCTTGGATCTAGCATCAGATGCAGGAAATTACGAGCTGAATAGCTTCAAACGCCACTCACTTTTCGCCCTTCTGCAAGTTTCCGACACCTTGAGGTAGCTTGAATCCATGACGAGCACAGTCAATCGTTCCCAGACCCGTCACAGCCAGTCTGTGTGTGGCTTTTGTGTCTGCCAAATTGACTGCGGTGTGGCCTGAGCAGGTACTTTTCTGGTCGCACGTGGTTAGGACGCATCATGAGTCAGATTCATTTTTTCTTGTTACACATAACTCATACCTCTTGCCTCTTGCCTGTCCTGGTCTTCAGATACTCCTTGAAAGGTCCATCCTCCACAAAATACGCCCATCCATCTCCCAGTGATGGATCTGTGCTGTCGCTGGAAACATTTTTCCGCTTCAAACGAAAATTTGCGTCGATAGCAAGAAACGCTCGATAAAGCCAGCTGTCTAACGGTGAGCTAGGCATCCAACCAGGTACAATCATTGACGTACCTCTGTGCAGGATTTGCAGACATCCAATCCAGTGGTAAATTCATACCAGGCTGGGGGCATGCTGGACACAAGATAGCACATTCCCCTGGCTTCATCGTCACAATACCATCAGGAACATTACCTCTTCCTGAACGCTTCATCATCTTAAGGTGCCGCCATTCTCGAATCATTCGCATGAAGGCTTTATAACGATCCTGTAGACGTTAAATAGTAACTGAATAAGTCTGACTCGAGTGGACTCGGATGAACATACCTTCAGCTCACATAAACCGGTGTTGTCCGATCGGCGTTTCAAGGCATGGTAGAATTCGTACGCGGACACCTTCGACTCCAAAGAAAGGAGATGAAATTGTTCGAGCACGCCGAACGTTGCTACGGTACGTGGGTCTCGCACTGTTGCAGGGAACAAGCGAGCACGGAGAAGTTGTTTGACACGAGTCTGTGCAGTTTCACATCCACAGAAGTCCAGTCCTATTTCGTGGATGCCACCACTGTCTACCACCGTGAAGCTCTCTGTGCGTGTGGGATTGATGCATCGTTGTCCGGGTCCATGTCCTAGTTGCACTCGAAGCCCCAGCACTTTCAGAGTAACGGCTTCGAAGAACGTGCCATTCCACTGCTATATTTACACAAATCAGTTAGCGACAGTGCACTAATGCATCAAACGAGGCACAACTTGAAGGTCAGTAAACGAACCTTGATTTGATGCATAGGAACTGATGCATGATTTTGGACAACACAGGCTCGGCAATAGAGTTCACGACCGAAGCAATCGTTGCATCGGTAAGTACCCGCGTTCCCTTTACACTGGTAACAGACCACATCACCCATGTAGCACCCATGCCCTTCGTGTCAGATAAGCTCATCCAGGAACGTGGAACGACCCTGTGCCATCCATGTCAAGAGTGGTTGATCCTATGGCCAGGCTCAGAATGCAGGCAGACGAGGCAGGTGAGCGTTCAAACTTACGCTGGCATATTGTTTACGCTTCGTGTTCACCAGAGGACCATGCTCATCGGATCTTACTTGTTCATCCTCCTCAGGCTCTCCATTGGTATCTCCGGTCTCAGGCCCGGGCTGTATTGTGGTTGAGCTGTCTGCAAATACCTCGAAGCAAATTCCCTCCTCTTGTTGGAGCATATCAAAGTCCTGACGGCCCTGTGACGAAGCAACTGGGAGCTCGATTCCAACGGTTGTACCATCCTGTAGTTCCAGCGCCTCTGTGTTGACCTTCAGAGTATTTTCAGATACGTGATAACTTGTGTGCTCGAAGTAAGATTGTCCTTGATTCTCATTTCTACCTTCATCACTCTGATCAAGTGTGTACATGTAGACCTTTTGGCGTTTGCGCGAGGGACGCGCTGCATGTTTTCTTGGGGCCATTGTCGAGTAAGTGTGATGACACGGGCACCACTTTACCTCCGTTGCCACGGTGCTAAGGTCATCCTCGCAGCATGGAGGCTGAGCCAATCGCTGGACGTGCTGGACACAGGTCTTCGGTGTACTTCGGTTGGTGGCATACTTTGGTCAGTGGCGTACTTCTGTTTGGCCGTGCTTAGCGCAGTGAATCATTCAGCAGATAACAGGTTCACCGCGGCCTCAAGGCCATATGTGCTGTTGATTCATGTAAGGATTCGCACCTTATCCAAGGATAAATATGTGAGTGATGCATCGTTTCTCGCCCATCAGCCCCATCATTCTCATTCATGCCCAACTCTCAGACTTCCGCCGTCACAACCAAATCCGAGTCTGCTCAGGCTGTCGGGGACATTCGAGGTGGCGAAGAGGATGGAACCAGTAAGTCTACTTACAGCTTTACGATTGTTACTGAATTCTCGTTAGCCTATCTGGCCAATGCTCTCGCCGGAATGAGGATTTCTAAGCGCTCTGCAGAAGTTCTCGTTCAGGCGTTGAACCTCATTGCCATGGACCAGTCCCTTGCACCCCCGAACAACTCTCTCACCGCGGCGGCGGACCAGGATCACATCTCCGACAGCCTCTCTGCGGTTTCCTTGTCGTTCACTGATCCCGATCACTCCTGCTTCGACTCCCCTGATCTGGACCAGCGCCACACGCCGCATGTCGCCACCGCCGTCACTTACAATACCTTCGCCACAGCACCGAATTTTTTGGGGCGTGTGGTTCTCACTGGTCCACCTGGTCCGTCCATTTTGATCCCGCTGTCTCCTCCCCCAGCCCCACAGCGGTGGCACAAGTGTTATCGGGGATATGTCTACAATTTCCCTTCACCGAATGAGTTGAACAACGACCGCTTCTACTGTGTCACCAAGGGCGTGCGGGTTGGAGTATTTGCAGACTGGTAAATACTTACTACGTAGCTTTCTGCATGTGATACTGATGGTCTCTTCTAGGCAAGTCACTTCCGACTTGACTCAAGGCATCCGACGTAGTGCGCAGAGCAAGTCCTCGAGTCTGCAAAAATGCATCAGTAAATTCGAGAGAGCACTTGATTGTGGGGCGGTGGAGGTTTTGGAGGACCCTAGTGTAGGTACTAGTGAGACCCGTTTGTAGAAAACAGAATTACCGTGACATGTACCTCATCCAAGTCTCTGTCGAATCATGATGAACCCTCTGTTATGTTGCATTGCTTTGTGTGAAATCAGATAGACGGGCTCGAGTTCGTGTTAAAGACGTATTCAAGTTAATATACAAAGTTGATACAAAATGTAAATGTCTTGTGTCCGAGTCGTGACTCGTATGCAAAGGTCCGACCACTGACACTAACTTGCACACCACCATTACTGCTCCACTTATTGAGCGAGTATGTTAGGTAGTAGTGCATAGTATCTCACTTTTTTGGCATGTATCGTTGTGTCTTTCTGCACATTGTCGATGTTTCTGCAGCATTTTCTATAAATCTCCTATAAGTCTCCTACTACATCATAAGAACAAAGAGTACTCGTAGTGACAATGTTAGCTTAGTCAGAGCAGATTTCTCGATCCATCTCATGCCAATGGGACGGCCTCGCATACATTTAACACCTGAGGCGCGTGCTCAGGCTGCTCGAGTATATCGCCAACGATACTATGCCCGGTGAGCGCTTGTTTCCGTCACTAAGACTAACAAATTATTCATTTATTTCCAGCCACCGTGAGGAGATATCAGAAAAAGCGAGAACTAGATACAGAACACGTCAACTTAGTAGGTCATCGGATGTCAACCATGACTACGAGGGAAAACGGAACCAACAAGTGCAATGCCCTCAACACCGAGCTCCGTCACTCGACAATTAGTACGCAGTCCATGTGAATATAGTACTTTATGATCTAACTCTCCGTCACAGTGAAAGTGTACTGGTATCGATCAACAATGATCTGATACGACTTGTTGATGGCTCCCTCCACACATTTTGTGAGGACATTTGCATTGGAAGTTACCGAGCCGATGAGCGGAGGGTCTTGTTGGAAGACCGTATACGCGAGGTCGGTGACTTGCAGACGTCGGCACAGAAAACAGAGGGGAGGGTATTGCAGGACCATGGGATGGGGTCTCTATTGGCTGAAGCCCGACGCACATCGGCGTGTGTGGCGACGGTGGTGGCAACTCTTGAAAACCTTCTTTTGGCTGACATGGAAGGTCAGTTGGATAATTATTACCGAAGCAATGGACTATGGTACCAGTCGGGTCGTGACGTTCGCCACGGAAACCTGTAGTTTGCCCTCCGAGGGCCACGAAATGTCAGCGTGTGATGCATCATTGAAAACCGGACAGCGGCACCCCTGCCTGACCGAACCTCCCTCCCTCCGACCTCATCGTTTGAACGCTCGACACAGTCCTGTACAGCCAAAGTCATCACCGTAGGTTGATCCGACATGTATATTTCATTAACTTACGGTATGCTAGATGCCAGGAGCAAAATGGACAACGAATGAGCAAGAAGCATGGCTATCTGCTTACTATGAGGAACACTACGTACCTTGCATGCCATCTCGCAATTACACCGATTTTAAACCGGTATTCCATGAGGCGTGGTTCAAATTCTGGCCTGAGCAAGCGGTGTTTCGCAAAAAGCTTGGTCTGGACCCATCTCAGCCACTTACTCCGGCACAAGAGTCAGAACTCGGTGATGCAATTGAAGTACGCAAAGACGTGAGTTATAAATGCTCACCACAAAACGGCAGGGTTTGATCTTGAAACTTTGTAGCAACTGATTGTATGGATGAGGTGGCGGGCTAACAAGTCTCGTCGAGAAAGAGAAGGAGCGAAGACAAAACCCTTTCTAAGCCTTCAATCACTGATCACAAAGCCGAAAACAACACGCAAACTTACCGAAGAAGAGGTGTTCTCGAAATTGTTCTATGACACCAGGATCAAGTCGGTCTTTGAGGACGAATGCAAGAGGCAAGGATTGGAACGAGGGAATAAGAAAGCGAGGATGGAGCTCCGTCGCAAATTGACGAAAGAAGGCTGGCAAGCAGCTTCACAAGATGAAGAAGTCCGGAAGAAAGTCGTCGAGGAGAAAGCGAGGCGAGAAGCTCAACCGGCGGAGGTTGGGGCTGAGGAAAATGCGAACGCTGGGCAGGATGACAAGGTCGTCGATAAAAAGATTAGGTGAGCGTGTGTTGAACTTGGCCAGCAGCAAATTTAATGATGATTGCCCGACTAGCAATGTGGTAGCAGACATGCCTGCGATGTTCAGAGACTTGTTGAGAAGCCTACAAGAGCAAACCGGCTGGTCGTTTAGTTTGTTAGCAGGTGGACCAGACTTCACGAACGGCACACAAAAAACAAAGACTTTCAGGTAAGTTTTTTCGCACTGATAGGTGTTCGATACGTACTGACTTATCTCTTAGTGTCCACATCAGGGAAACGGCCCTAGGCATGAACTTTGTTCAGTTGTATCCTGCATTCTCTGAGCGGGTATTAAAACCTTTTGAACTCTTTGTGCGCTATATACATGGTGAGTACTTCTGCATCTGACAAAACATGTCTCTCACCGTAGCCTCTGAATGCGTAGAGGGTTCAAAGGAAGGGTTAGAGGGCACAAAAGAAACGGAAGAGAGAATGAAAGAGGCAAGCCCGTTGAAGATAGCATCCAGCAATTGCGTGGATGATGCATCATCATTCGGCGACAGGTCCGACATGCAATCCCTCCGTTCTGATGGTAACCCATCAATGGAATCATCCCGTCCCGCCACTCCTTCTACTGGCACGAGTACATCCTTCCCTGTTGAGGACCCTCCCCTCGGGGTATCCTTACCAGCCCCTCCGCTCATTGACCACGCCATGCTCGGTGCCTCATCTTCATCTCGCCTGGCCACACCTTCGAGTCTGGGCATCTCCTTCAACCCGATCGAGAACCCTCCACATGGGGTATTCCTACCAGCACCTCCATTTGATGAATATGCCATGGATGACGTTCCGAGTGAAGGGTCCTACTTTGATCCATACGACGACGAGGTCTTGGAGAGAATTTCCCAGTATGGCAACACCTCGGATTTTTCCGCCGATGAAAGTTTACTTCCTCGGTCTTCCCCGCCGCCTTCCCACTACTATACCCCTCAACTTGCGGGTTTCCAGGAAAGCTCTTCCGGGCAAGACATGTCGACACAGGCAGTGGGCTCAGTTCAGAAACCTGTCGGCTCCATTCCCTTCAAGTTCGACAGCGAGACGACACAACCCCAGGCCACCAACAACACATCAGTCGCCCTAGACTTGGACTTTGGACGTTGCATGGCCCAATTCCCTATCAACCCGACTATTGAGACTGCACGACCAACGATCAACCCAGCAGAACTAGTACTCCCCGCCAATCCCGTGAACACCGCTTTCAACACCACCAACTTGTCAGTACCTGGGCCCTCTGCCAATCCCGTGAACCTCGCCTTCAATCATTGGACGGACGTCACTGAAAATGTGGGGGCGCAGGTTAGTAGTGATGGGATCAATACCGGGGTGGGCCAAAATCAACCAATGAACCACGCTGACATGACTCCCGTGGACGGTCTGGATGGACCTACTTCGGGGTCACTTGTGCAGTCGGAATCCATCATCGGCCCTCGCCGTTCTGGCCGTGCCACTGTTCCTTCAACCCGCAGCGCAGTCGCGAATGAAATCGGAGACAAGCAACTTAGAAAGAGGATGAGGAGGAAATAGGACTTAGACGGAGTAGTATCTTTATGGGCTCGAAGTACATGATGTATTTGTAGGCTAATAGATGATGCATCATGTTCTATTTTGTCTGTGTTAGCTATTAGTGTGATGCATCAGCACTGACGATCATGTGCTAATTCGTTCGGGATAGTTGCGAAGATTGATGCATCACATAGTGATGCATCAACATTGACGGATTCATTGACTTGATAAAATTTCAACGCACAGAATGGGTGTGGCGAAGGAGAAACATAAAACAAACGATAGTCACCGTGACTACTAAGTATCATGAATTAAAACACTAGTACATCGTCCTGACAAGCTGTATACTAGTAATAGCTAACACACCACCCGGTGCCCAACCCAAACGAAAAGGCAAACTATCAAAAAAGTCCCATCCGAATGAAGCGGGAAAATAACCTGCTCGGCATCGTTGCAACAAATGGGCTCGAGCTCGGTGTCGATATTGGCGTCCTGTATACTCGGTCCAAGAAAATGGGGTCGATGATTGGATAACGGGATATCCGAGAATGGAATTGATTGGCTGTGGGGGAAAGCCGAAGAAAATGGATGCAGAGAAGAAGGACAGTGATCATTGGCTGAGTGAGGCCCGGGACGAGGGGATCGACGTGACCAATTCATCCAAGAGTAGGGGCAGGGTGCCGATCCAGCCTGGCAGAAAGAGCTTAAATAGAAGCGGAATTGGCTGAGGATGAGGGGATCGACGTGACCAATTCATCCAAAAGTAGGGGCAGGGTGCCGATCCGACCTGACAGTTTCAAGGAGCTTGAAAAGAAGCGGACAGACAGTCCGGGGTGCACAGCCCTAGTGCTTTATTTGGCGCCGACAACTGATGCATTACTGTCGCACGAGCGCCGGAGCAAAGAAGCAGACAGACAGTCCGGGATGCACAGCCCTATTAATAATAGTGCTTTATTTGGCACTGACAACTGATGCATTACTGTTGCATGAGCGCTGGAGCCATGACTCAAGTGATGCATCAGCTGTGATTGCAAGTACTGTTGCATAACTGTATACTTCCAATTTACAATGCTTTTAATGCATCAAAACTACAGCCTAGCCTGGCGCTTTTTTTTCTCTAAGTCTAACCACCATGAGCCGTATCAAGGTAGAACTCACGCCGGACATTCAAAAAATCAATATTCACTAAGAAAGGCTCTCTCAGAGGACTTCAGAGGTCAGTTACCTTTTATCTCTTGCATACTTGCACTCACAAATGGTTGAATTTTAGCGTCTTCGGGTCACAATCAATGACCACAAACGCCTGTTCATCGACTTGGATGCAAGTGCAACCAAATCCGAGTCTGAGTCTGAGGTTAGTACTAGCAAGCCTTTCTTATTCTTTCTCTTCATTCATTATTCCAACTATTAGGTGCCTATCAGGAAGAAGACAAAGACTTCCAATCAATCAGTACTAGTCGAGCCTGTCGAGGATCCTGTTCCTCCTGTTCCTGCACCCGAGCCTGGGCCGATCTTCTCACCCTTGATCACTGCCTCGCTCCTCCAACCCTCTTTACCTTCATCATCGACTCTGACACCTTTCCCTTTCCGGGCTGCTGTTCCTTCTTCCAACACTCCAAGCCCTTTGAAAAGAAACAAAACCAAGTCTTTGTCCACTCACAAACGCAAGCATTGTGATAACCTGTAGTCCATTAGCTAGTGTACCGAATGTAAAAGAACATCGCTGTGAACATTAAAATTTTGCCGTGATTCTGCGACTTTATCATTTGATGAACTTTGATCTTATGGATCACATGCTCAACGCGTCGCGTCTGAGTCTCTCCGAGTCGCTCACCGTCGCCTCGCTCTATACTACCTCACAACTTCACCACAACAAATGGCTGGCCAAACCTCTTGTTTCTGTAACCAATGTGGTGGAAAGCTTGTTCCTAAGCACGTTGCTACAGTGCATCAGCATGCCAAATTGCTTGCTCAGTCAAGGGCATCCCAATCACAATTAGTGTTTAAAGGTCCGGTCCTAAAACCGATGAAAAACCGGAACCGGACCGAAACTGGACCGCACAAGACCGGAACCGATTGGCCGGTCCGGTCCGGTCTTTTT
>JBBPPG010000438.1:0-24282 GCA_038091855.1 Leccinellum luteum | reverse complement strand
AAAGGGATGACACGTAGATGCACTGGGAAACGTGGGCTTACCAGTGGTTATGGCCCTATGATGAGCGTGCATTAGCATACTTCATTGACGGGTAAGCCGTGTTATCACATCATTGTACTGAAACGAGGGCCCAGAATCGGAATCAGGAATCACGTAAACTTCCTGCATGTCGACCGAACAACAACGCACGCAATGACTCGAAAGAGTTAGCGCTTTTATTTCAGGTCATATATCATCTCTCCATCTCTCTGGTTGTTGTACCATACAATGTTTGCATCACTCTCGTTCTCCGACTCGGGAGTCAAGTTTCGCGTTGCTATCTGGTACGTAGCTGTTTTCTCACCTGTTTGCCTAACCCACCACTCAAAGTCACTTCCAGTGGGGCTGGAATTGCTGGTCTCGTCCTCGCAATCACGATTGGAAAATACGATCCTTCTATACCCATTGATATATATGAAGCACACGAATCTATCGAGACTGCTGGTGCAGGAATTGTTGTGCGGAGGCACGAAGTCTTGATGGAGCTTGGACTCCTTGACGAATTCAAGCAGATTTTCAACAATGATCCTATGGCTTTACACGGTGAGGAATGTGATGCTCTCATGTTGGTTTCGGCTCTGATCATCATCATGTTAGATCCCATTATGAGGCGATCTGACATTCGCGAGGGCGGATATTTCTGGATCCAGAGAACCCGCATCCGTATGTGTCTGTCTTTTTCTTTGGTGTCATTTTTATTGAATAAATGAAGATTCAAGCTCCGCAATGCACCGACAGCAAATGATAGCTATCCTGGAGAAGCACCTTCCTGCCTCGTGTACGGTGCATTTGGGAAAGCAGCTTCTTGTTTATACCGATCCAGGGCAACAGGATGGATCTATGACGTCACCTATCGAACTCAAGTTTGCGGATGGTACCAGCGCGACCTCAGACATTCTGATTGGAGCCGATGGAATTCGTTCGGTAGTTCGCAAGACCTTATTCGAAACAGCATCAGCGGACCAGAATGATGGGAACGAGATTGATCTCAAACAATACATAGAAGCAACATTCACGGGGATAACAATATACCGGTGCCTATTTCCTGCAGAGACGTTGAGGAGGGAAAGCCCGGAGAATCTCTCTCTAAGGAAGATCGTATCAGTGAGTAAGCAGCTGTATGCACACAAAGTCAGGTCTAATTTTGTGGGGTTACAGTATCATGGCAAAGGCAGGGTAAGCATGCCAGTGATCCATACTACCTTTGTTCAGACTCAAATACTTCATTGTTCGTAGGCGTTGGTCACCTATCCAGTTGTCAATGGGACTATGATCAATTGCGCTGCTCTGGTTTGCAATCCGAGTTTGACAGGCACACATTATGAAGGAAACTGGGTATCCGACGCGACTCGTGATGAGTTGGTTGGATTGTTTGACGACTTTGAATCTGACCCGAGGACAGTGATAATGGCAAGTATTTTCGACAATCATTATGTACATCGCACAGCGCTGGTCTGAACAGGCGACACAGTTATTCAAACAGCCATCCAAGTGGGCCTTGCATGTCGTGAAACCGCTCCCATTCTGTGTACGAAAAAGGGTTGCCCTTATCGGGGATGCGGCGAGTCTTCCTCAGGTCACACTATGTGGCACGGTTTGGTCGCTAACAGATGGACTCAGTGTCATGCCATGACACCCCATTTCGCTGCTGGCGCGGGTCAAGCAATCGAGGTGCGCTCAGATCTGTTATATCCATGCCCTTCGGTGGTAATTTAGATTTGTCCAGGATGCATTTGTGCTTGGCAGGCTCATCGCACATCCCCTGACGTCGTTGTCTCGCATTCCGGAGGCCCTTCGCATTTATGAAGAGGTTCGCTTCCCGATTGCACGTGACGTAGCAAAGTTTTCATTATCGACTGGATGGATGAACTCCTTCATGGAACCTGGACTCTATGACGGGGGGAGAAAACAGGACGATATGGACTCCGACGGGATCAGTGCGTATGAGCGGGAAGGAATGGAGTCCATCAAACAAGAGAATCAGAGACGTTGGGGTTGGTTAGAAGGATTGAGCAGTGCTCTGCAACTATGGGAAGAGGCAGAGTCGAAATTAAAGGCGTTGGGTAACTAGATGGATGAATGTTCGTTTCTACCAAATTTCGACTGACCGTTTGTCCCCAATATCTCTTTACGCAATCTCAAAACTCGATGCGTAGGCAATTTCTCAAGGGAGTATGGTAGGAAAATTCATGGCGAGGGAGACAAAAATATCTGACCGATCAGACCAGTTCATCCAGCCTCATAAAAAGAGACCGGTTCTTTGGCGGCACGACGACACTGAGGTTGGTTGGGTGGGGGACGAGCAAGCGTCAAACATTCAACGTTTTGACCTTCATAAAAAAGTGGGCGCTCCTTGAGAGACGGAAAACCTATTCACTCGCAATGTCATGTGCGTCGATCGAATCGATGATGTTTGCCATCACATGGGTGACGGCAATCTCAGTCAAGTTGTCAACACGATGGGATAGATCACGATCACGTCACTCCCCTCTTGAACCTAGCCAACCTCGTACGGTGATAGTAAGTGTATTTGAGTTGCCAGACGACAGTCTTTTGACTCACGCCAATTTCCCGATAAATACTGGGCCTCCGTGGCTGTATTTCAGCAGCTGACACGCACGACCATCTTGGTGACACCCGCCAGACACGGAGGTGAGTTGATAAGACATGTTTGACCGGAAGTGCATACTATGACCCTGCTTGAAAATAAACTGTTCTATTGATCTCAGCATTCCTCCTTGTAGGCCAGTCTGGGAACGAGGCGCTGGTTTCTAGTGAGACCAGAATAAGCTATGTAATTACTAGAGAAAGAAAAGGCTGAGAGAGCTCAATAATATCATCGTTCATAGCGCTGAGACTCGGGATGTGTACTTACCTAAAGCTAATCTCGTCCGACTCCACTTTCCTGCGCAAGGAAGAAGAAACAGAATTTCTATTGAAGATTTTCTGGTATGTAGAGCGCCGACAAAGCCATTTGTTGGTGATTGCGCCAACGTCATTGCCCGGGCCGGGTCGTCCGTCTCCGTCTCACCTCCGTCATAACCGAATCTCTGAATCTGTCCCCCATTTCAGCGTCTCCATGGAAGAACTTGGCCGTCGCAGCAGGATCGTCCCCTTGACTCGTCGGGTGAGAGACTTGGAGCCTCGGTCCAGATCGGATCGTTTCTTCGCTCAAGTCAGCGTGGACATCGTCGATATTGCATATGTAATACGGTTCATCCCTTGACCCTTGAACGCGACAGGGCGGCATGTCTAGCAGGACGAACTTGAGCTTGTTGATTCAATGTCAGTGATGATTTTCGCGTGACAATGAGATTGTCACACTTTTCACGTATTTTCACTTTTGGTACTGATCGACTCTGATAATGCTGATAATGAACTTCAAGGCATTCAATTTTCCGACCTTGCTTTTTTCGTGTCTCTCCCCTCCCTCAGGCTCTTCTTTTGAGCCGTTGTTTCTGTTTCTCATCCTACTGGGTTCTGCACGATTCCACATTATACTTGATCCGAGTCATCGGTGGAGGCTTGTTCCAAGGACCAATTCAATACATGATATCTCCTGTGGAATACACGTCAGAGGTCGCTCTTCCACATATTTCTGTCGTTTGAAAGTGAAGGGGACGACACTACTGTCGCACATTAGCATGCTTCAGGTAAGCCGCGTTATCGTATCAGTATTGAAACAGGCACCCAGCCTTGCCGCAGTATCGAACAAGGTATGTAATCAGAATCACGTAATGACTCAACAGAGTCCGCGCCTTTTCGCCAGATATGCATCGGTAGTCTCGTAGGCAGACCCTTAAGTAGGAAGACAGTCGTTCCTACTCCTCTATACCATCGGTATCATCTCTTTATTTCTCTAGCTGTAGCATAATACAATGACTGCATCACTCTCGTCCTCCGAGCCGGGAGTTAGATTCCGCGTTGCAATCTGGTGCGCAGCTATTTTCTCACCTGTTTGCCTAATCCACCACTCAAAGTCACTTCCAGTGGGGCTGGAATTGCTGGTCTCATCCTCGCAATCACGATTGGAAAATATGATCCTTCTATACTCATTGATATATATGAAGCACACGAATCTATCGAGACTGCCGGTGTAGGGATCATTGTGCGGAGACACGAGGTCTTGATAGAGCTCGGACTCCTCGACGAAATCAAGCAGATTTTCAACAACAATTCTATGAACGTATATGGTGAGGGATGTGATACCCTCATATCGGTTTTAGCTCTGATGGCATACTAGGTCCCATTATGAGGCGATCTGACATTCGCGAGGGTGGATATTTCTGGAACCAGAGAATCCACATCCGTACGTGTTTGTCTTTTTCTTTGGTGACCTGTTTGATGGAATGGAAGAAGATCCCACCTCCGCAATGCATCGTCAGCAAATGGTAGCTATCCTGGAGAAGAACCTCCCCGCTTCGTGTACAGTGCATTTGGGAAAGCAGCTTGTTGTTTACACCGATCCAGAGCAACAGGATGGATCCATGACGTCGCCTATCGAACTCGAGTTTGCGGACGGTACTAGCGCAACCACAGATGTTCTCATTGGAGCCGATGGAGTTCGTTCAGCAGTGCGCAAGACCTTGTTCGAAGCAGCGTCAGTAGACCAGAGTGATGGGAATGAGACAGACCTCAAACAATACATTCAAGCAACGTTCACGGGGATAACAATATATCGATGCCTATTGCCTGCGGAGACGTTGAGGAGGGAAAACCCAGAAAATCTTTCTCTAAGGGAGAATGTATCAGTGAGTAAGCAGCTGTATGCGCCAAAGTCGGGTCTGATTTTGTGGGGTTACAGTATCATGGCAGAGGCAGAGTAAGCATGTTTCATACCGCCTTTGTTCGTACTTGAATATTCCACTATCCGTAGTCGCTGGTCACCTATCCCGTTGCCAATGGGACTCTGATCAATTGCGTTGTCTTGATCTGCGATCCGAGTTTGGCGGGCACATATTACGAAGGAAACTGGGTATCCTACGCGACTCGTGATGAGTTGGTTGGATTGTTTGACGATTTCGAATCTGACCCGAGGACAGTGATAAAGGTGAGTCTTTTATTATCGTGTTCACCGCACGGCGCTGGTCTGAACGGGCAATACAGTTATTCAAGCAGCCGTCCAAGTGGGCCCTGCATGTCGTGAAACCGCTCCCATTCTGCGCACGAAAAAGGGTTGCCCTTATCGGGGATGCGGTGAGTCTTCCTCAGGTCACACAATGTGGCACGGTTCGGTTACTGACAGACGAATTCTCAGTGTCATGCCATGACGCCCCATTTCGCTGCTGGTGCAGGTCAAGCGATCGAGGTGCGCTCACTGGATCCGTGATATCCGTAACCTCCGGTGGTGGTTGACATTTGATTTGTCCAGGATGCATTTGTGCTTGGCAGGCTCATTGCACATCCCCTGACATCATTGTCTCGCATTTCGGATGCCCTTCGCATCTATGAAGAGATTCGCTTTCCGATCGCACGTGACGTGGCGAAGGTCTCATTATCGACTGGATGGATGTACTCTTTCATGGAACCTGGGCTGTATGACGGGGGAAGGAAAGATGTCGATGTGGACTCCAGCGGGATCAGTGCGTACAAGCGAGAAGGAATGGAGTCCATCAAACAAGAGGATCAGAAACGTTTAGGTTGGTTAGAAGGATTGAGCAGTGCTCTGCAGCAATGGGAAGAGGCAGAGTCGAAATTAACAGCGTTTGGGAACTAGATGGATGGATGTGCGTTTATACCAAATTTCCACTGACCGTTTACCCCAATATTTCAACAAGTACGTACTGTGCTCGCTATGTATTGAACTAGCACACCGACATCGAATTCCCTAGTTGCCGTTGGTTGGACAACACGAAAGGAAGTCAGTGCAACCAAGACAAATGTAGGCAATGTACTGATTTGATAATTGTAAATGTCACAAGAACGAGGAATGTTGTTATGCTGCATGAGTGATCCTGACCAGAGCGACAATACAGGAAGGTCATCGGAGCAGGATCCCTTTACACAACACCAAAACTTGGTGCATTGGCAATTTATCAAGGGAGTGTGGTAGAAAAAGTCATGGCGAGGAAGACAGGAATATCAATATCTGACCGATCAGACCAGTTCAGCCTCACGAAAAGAGACCAGTTCTTCAGCGGCACGACGACGCTGAGGTTGGTTGTGCGGGGGACGAGCGAGTGTCAAATATTCAACGTTTTAACTTTCATAAACAAGTGGACGCTCCTCGAGAGACGGCAAACCCAACGCCCTCGCTCGCAATGTCATGTGAATCATCTCGAATCGAATCGATAATACTTCGAGAATTTACCATCACGTGAGCGGTGAACTCAGTCAAGTTGTCGACGCCATAGGCGGGGACAGATCACGATCACCTCACCTCCCCCTTGAACCTAGCCAACCTTGTACAGTACTAAGTCGCCAGACAACAATCCTGTAACTCACTCGATCTCCCTGTAGACTCTGGGCCTCCGCAATCGTGTTTCGGCAGCTGACACGCACGACCACCCGCAAGGGATGGAAGTGGGTTGATAAAACATGTCTGTACGTCTGAACGAAAGTACTGCAACATACTATGGCCCTGCATGAAACTATTTCCTTGGTCTCAGCACTTCGTGTAGACCAGGCTCATAAAGAGGCGCTTGTTTCAAGACCTGCCAGAACGAGGTTGTAATTACCAGCAAGAAGAGGTTTATCATTTCAGCCTGTCGACATGGAAGAACTTGGCCGTCAGAGCAGGATCGTCCCCTTGACTCGTCTAGAGCGAGACTTGTAGGGTCCCGACCGAATCGCTTCTTCTTCGCAACACGACCAGGTTTGGGGCATTTATCGCAGGACGGCATGCAGTGAACACAGCAATTGAGCAAGGGTAGCGAGTGGCTTTCTGTTCCTTTGTAAGAGCGCGTCAAAGAGATTTCGCATGACAATGTGATTGTCACGCCTTTCCACTGAACTCCTTATATCGTTATATCGACTCGTGTTCCTTTTTCTCATACCTACCCTTCATGATCAATCATGCATGATCATTAGTTCGTTGCAACTAAATATCTCCTGTATACGCGTCCAATATGTCGCTCTTCCACTTCATATTTCTGTCGCTTGAAGGTGAAGGGGACGACGCATTAAGAAACACGGGCTTACCGTTGGTTACGGCCCAGTGGGCCCATGGGCGTTCATCATCTCAGGCACCTCAGGTCACGGTAAGCCGTGGTTTTGATCGCATCTTTGCACTGAAATGGGCTCCAATCTTGTAATCATAATTACGTAGACTTCCTGCACGTCGACCCGGCAAAGCAACTTATTAATAGCCAGTGACTCGACAGAGTCACTGCCTCCTCATGGACAACGTATATAGTGACATTATCTATCGGGTCAGATAATATCAATATCTCTCCATTTCTTTGGTTGTAGTGTAATACAATGTCTGCATCACTCTCGTCCTCCGACTCCGGAGTCAAGTTCCGCGTTGCAATCTGGTGCGCAGCTGTTTTCTCACCTGTTTGCCTAACCTACTAACTCAAGGTTACTTCCAGCGGTGCTGGCATTGCTGGTCTCGTCCTCGCAATTACGATTGGCGAATATGAGCCTTCTATACCCATTGATATATACGAAGCACACGAATCTATCGAGACTGCCGGTGTGGGAATCGTTTTGCGGAGGCATGAGGTCTTGATGGAGCTTGGACTCTTCGACGAATTCAAACGGATTTTCAGCCATAATTCTATGACTCTACATGGTGAGGGATGTGATACCCTCATGTCGGTTTCAGCTCTGATGGCATACTAGGTCCTATTATGAGGCGATCTGACATTCGCGAGGGCGGATATATCTGGAACCAGAGAACCCACCTCTGTACGTATCTGTCCTTTAAAAATGGTGACCTGATTTGATGGAAGGGAAGAAGATCCCACCTCCGCAATGCATCGTCAGCAAATGGTAGCTATCCTGGAGAAGAACCTCCCCGCTTCGTGTACGATGCATTTGGGAAGGCAGCTTATTGTTTATACCGATCCGGAGCAACGGGATGGATCCATGATGTCACCTATCGAACTCAAATTTGCGGATGGTACTAGCGCAACCACAGATGTTCTCATTGGAGCCGATGGAATTCGTTCAGCAGTTCGCAAGACCTTGTTCGAAACAGCATCAGTGAACAAGAGTGATGGAAACAAGACAGATGTCAAACAATACATAGAACCAACGTTTACCGGGATGTCAATATACCGGTGCCTATTCCCTGCTGAGACGTTGAGGAGGGAAAACCCAGAGAATCTCTCTCTAAGGGAGATGGCATCAGTGAGTAAACAGTTGTACATACGCCGAAGTCAGGTCTGATTTTGTGGGGTTACAGTATCATGGCAAAGGCAAGGTAAGCGTGTTTCGTACTGCCTTTGTTCATATTTAAATATTTCACTGTTCGTAGTCCTTGCTCACGTATCCCGTCGTCAATGGGACTATGATCAACTGCGCTGCCGTTGTCTGCGATCCGAGTTTGACAGGCACACGCTACCAAGGACACTGGGTATCCGACGCGACTCTTGATGAGGTGGTTGGATTGTTTGATAATTTCGAGTCCGACCCGAGGACAGTGATAAAGGCGAGTCCTTTCCGACAATGATCCTGTACATCCCATGACGCCAGTCTGAACAAGCGACACAGTTATTCAATCAGCCGTCCAAGTGGGCCTTGCACGTCGTGAAACCGCTCCCATTCTGCACACGAAAAAGGGTTGCCCTTATCGGGGATGCGGTGGGTCTTCCTCAGGTCACGCTCTGTGGCGCGGTTCGGTTGCTGATAGATGAACTCTTAGTGTCATGCCATGACGCCCCATTTCGGTGCTGGTGCGGGTCAAGCGATCGAGGTGCGCTCAAATTCGTTGTATCCGTGCCTTTCGGTGGTGGTTAAGATTTGTCCAGGATGCATTTGTGCTTGGCAGGCTCATTGCACATCCCCTGACATGGTTGTCTCGCATTCCGGATGCCCTTCGCATTTACGAAGAGGTTCGCTTCCCAATCGCACGTGACGTAGCGAAGCTCTCATTATCGTCTGGATGGATGTACTCCTTCATGGAACCTGGGCTGTATGACGGGGGAAGGAAAGATGTTGATGTGGACTCCAGCGGGATCAGTGCGTATGAGCGAGAAGGAATGGAGTCCATCAAACAAGAGGATCTGAGACGTTGGGGTTGGTTGGAAGGATTGAGCAGTGCTCTGCAGCAATGGAAAGAGGCAGAGTCGAAATTAACAGCGTTTGGGAACTAGATGGATGAATATGTATTTTTACTGATCGTTTGTCCTCGAATAACATCTCGATAAGTTCCATGCTGGCTATGTATTGAACTGACACACTGGTATTGAATTCCCCAGTTGCCGTTGGTTAGACAGCACGAAAGGAAGCCAGTCCAGCCAAGATGAATGTATACGACAATATAGTGATTCGATAAATAAATTTAAATGCCACAAGAATGAATGTATCAAGTCGTCGCGCTGCGCGAGTGATACTGGCCACAGCAGCAATACATGAATGTCATCAGACTCGGAGCAGAATTCCTTTATATGACATCGAAACTTGGATACCTCAAAAAAGACGGGTTGTGGTACCTGAAGCACTTGAAGTTGTCTCCTTGCAAGCTAGGTCCTCTCCATGGGTTATTCTGCAGATCGAATGCAAGCGATCAGCAGCTTGACGCAACGAACAAGGGGAGAAGTCCAGAGCAACCTTGACTGGTGTGTGTGTGCGTGGGGGGGGGTTGTGAACGCCTCGGATCTCGTACTTAGAATCGATGAGAGCCGAAAGTAAAGGGTCCACGTGGATGATGAAGGCAAGCGCCAAGTGCACAGCCTGGTGGTTCATTGAGCAGGGATGTAGGAATGCCAATGGATGCTGGAAGCTCCGTGTTCGATCTGGTCGTGTCGCCAGACGGCAAGTGGATCGTGGCTGGGACGGAGAGTGGTCAAGTCATGGTGTGGAATTCGACGACCTTCGAAAAGGTGAAGGAGTTCAAAGCAACAACGAGAGCGCTGTGAGCAATGGACATCTCCGCCGAAGCGAGGCAGTCAATGTCTGGTCATTTCCCACGGGGGAGAGACTGCTCCGAGGGCCTTTGAAACACGACGATGCTGTGGTCATGGTCAAGTTTTCTCCGGACGGCAAATTCATCGCAACTGCCACGTGGTATCGCGAGTCTGTTCGGATCTACGATGGTCTCGATGGCACCCTCCTCGCTGACTTTCTAATTGATGTCAATTCGAACGAATCCCTCACCTGGACGGGTGATGGAAAAAAACTATTTGCCTTGTCTGTCCAGGGTGACATCCACTATCTCGACGTGTCCTCCAGGACGACACTCTCGTAATGGTCTATTCACAGCAACGACAGGCCATACTGCATCACATTAGTATGCGACGACGCATGCGTAGCAGTCTCTGACGACTCATCAGTCTCATTCTGGGACACCACAACGCATCAACAAATCGGACCTGTCATTGACTACCCACATGGTGTCTTGTCCATGGCCATCTCGGCAGACTACGATATGGTGGCCGCGGATCGCAATAGAATCACGCTCCGCAATTTGCATGGTGTCCTGCCACCATCATACCTCAAGCATGTGAGTATATCCATTTTGATACGACATCGTTATCCAAGTCCACTGCCCTGACGTCAAACGGAATGAACCGTGTTGGATCGAATCTATCCAAGTTGGACAGCAACAACGAAAATGGTGATGTTGACTTACTCGAGGTATTTGTTCGTTCCTTTCCTGATCGGAACATGTCATCATACGGCATAGGTTGAGCTCCCGCCCACGGTTGACGATCAGTTCAACTATGATGAGGTTCGTGATCAATTCATTCCGACTTTACTTCCATGTTGACGCTGCGGAAGGCACCCTCGTCAGCGTCGTCTGTTCATGAAAACCAGGTGTCGCCGCCCGTCTCATACCATTCCACATCGCAGCCTCCAATCCACATAATGACCTTGGCGGAAGGTCGCCGTCAAGCAATGAGTGCGCCTTGAAAGCGAAAGGCGAGTGTACCCAGTCCTAAACTGTCAACCTTAGAGAACGGTCACAAGTATGTGAAACGGGTCGGTGTTTGTTCGTTGGGCTTGTGTGGATCGCATGTCATCGTTCACATTCTCTTGTAGAAGAAGTCGAATTTCTGGCCTTTTGTCCGCGACTGTGGTGCTAGGACTGGACGTCGTCCTCCAGATATAAAGCCATCGAGGGAGGTATGTAGGTATTCCATCAGCCTTAACCACCTCGTAGAAACTCATGTTCTATCAGGCTCAGCAAGTAAAAAATGCAGTTCAACCATTGTCGTGTCAAGTACAAGAGGGAAAAGATGCAGTTCAACCTTCGACTGGGAGGATCCATTTGAAGGTACACATACTTTCCTTGAGTATATATTGCGACGCTTATAGCAAGCATCAGCGAGAATCTGGAGACGCTATCCTTTCCATCAAGTTTCCCGCATGGTTGTGTTGTTGCTCGTCAGGGACGCAAGAGGAATGATTTCATATATGCTGTATGATGTCTTCAATTTTTATTTACTACACCACTTGCGAGGTACTGCTGAGCCTGTCTGATTGAAAGAAGGTTTAGTAGTACTTAGGACCGGGTTGGGTTATGGTTATGTAGCCACCGCTGCTTAGTGGCCTAGTAACGTGGACGGGAGCTTCGACTTCGAGGAGCTGTAGCGCGCCTCAGTTTCCAGATGCGTCCAAGGACATTGATCCCAATTGCCAATGACCAGGTATGACGTCGCCGCTTTCCCGCCGCTCAGTCGAATTGGACGCTTCGTTGCTCAGACTAGTACTCTACGGTTTGTTCTCATCACTGCATCACTCGTCCGCTTCAGCATGCCCGGGCCACTCGATCCAGCGGCCACCGTAAACTTGTCAATATACCCACTACTTCATTGGACTTGGCTCGTCGTTTTCTTCTGGAGGCCCACCGAGCTTGACCAATGCGCGGTTGCCGACAATGAACAGTTGCGAATATACTAGGAGGGATGATACCGCTTGCCACGACCATCAAAGTTGGTATCGTCAAAAAGGTCCCTTTCAAGCTTCAATGGTGGATATCCAAGCTCTCGGAGCTTGGACAGTACATGCCAGTGCATACTTGGGCTAAGTATGTACTTGCCTGGACCCTGAAACCAAACTAGTCACAAATAGTACGTTCCTGAACCCTGAGGCGATTGCTCGCTTGTCCGACAACCTGTCTGACAACCCGCTCAGACCAGGTCACCAACGCAATGCTTCTTCTTACAGAGTCGACGCTATTTTTCGTCGACTGGTTGGTCACCAGCTTCGAAACGGATTCAGACAGGCAAAAATCTTTCGAGGGTGCCATCAAGGATTGGGCCGAGCGTGTTCAAAAGACGGCTCAGGAATCTGTGAACTTGAAGGAACGTTTCGCCGGCTTGAACGCATTGGGTCGAAGCCTTTTAAACGATTCCAGAAACGCGACGATCTCTGTAGCGTCCACAACTACCAGTGGCCTCAGTCGACCCAGCAAGACCAAGGCTAATTCGAAAGCAAAAACCAGCAACTCTCGCTCGGCTGCGCGCAATACGGGCATTGTGGTCCGTTATGGAGGGTATGTGGACTCTGACGAGGAATACGATGAAAGCGCGGAGCGAGGGGCGACGGTTTCTGGGAAATTTAGAAACCTTGTGTGTGCTCACTTTTATTGACATGACCCATGTTGAACCAATTGGTAGGCCGTTGTCAGTGGTCCACGTCCGATAACTGATTTGGAGTTCGATGAACCATCATCCGTAAGCTCTCATTCAGATGATTCAACCCCCGGGTATCGTGGTCCGTTATGGAGGGTATATTGACTCTGACGAGGAGTATGATGAAGAGGCGGAGCGAGAAGCAGTGATTTCTGGGAAATTTAGAGAGAACGTAGTCAAGGCAAGTGCTCACGATCAAAACTATCCACACACTGCCTACTAAACCGAGCTGCAGATTAGCAGTCCGCGCCCAATAACTGACTTCGAGTTCAACGAACCATCATCCACCAACGTCCCCCGTCGCTACACTCCTCGTATTCCGTCGATCACTTCAGTAAAGAGGAATATTGCCAAGATTGATTCAGATAGCGAGTCTGGGGAAGACGAAGTACCTGAAAATGACTATTCTGCTTCTCCTGGTTTCTGCAAGGTGGATATTGTATCAAAGAAATTCAAGATAGACCCCCTATAATGTTCCGCCCCAGCGACGAGGTCCCGCAGTGATGACAAGATCAGTGATCTCCCTGTTCCTGCTGATCATACGTGGTCAAACTTGTTCATGGATACTGTAATTCTCTGGGCCGGTGGGCAACCAAATATATGGTCGATTCCTGACGAAGCGCTGGTGATGACATTGCAAAATATTTTCGATGTGGTCTATCCCCATGTTTCGCATGAGGTTACTGTTCACAGCGCAATATTTGGTGTTGTACGTTCGCCGAATTATACCCTTTTTGCTCATCGCCATTTTACTGTGACAGACATGGCAACGTCTTTCAGAATGGCGAAGTGGATTTGGCTCCACCGCTCTCGCTATGATCATTCATTATTTCTGGCAGATTCTCAAGAAGAGTAACGACTCGGAGGAGCCTATCTTTAATATCCGGGAAATCGCTGAATCCTTCATTTCGCCACCCCATTACCTGTTCACGCACGAAGATGTCTTCAACACAAGTATCGAGCGCAACTTGAAGTTCCGATCGGATCTCATTCTGAGACTCATTGTGTCTGCTCGTTTGAAAAAGACCCTTTGTGCTGCCAACGTTGCATCTTTAGGAACTGCAGGTCTGCGAAAGGGGTATGGCTTAGAGAGCGTCATTGCTCTCGCAGCTGCTGCGGTAAATACTTTTTCTCGCGCCCTTTAGCGTGATTTACTGACACGTCATGAAAGCTCGAGCGTGCGTTTACCCTCGTTCGTGATGGTGTCATCGATATCCAAAGTACCGCGAAAGAGTTGACGGAAGAAACGAAGGGAAAGAATGTTCCGACCCTCAATGTAGCAACTGGCCGAGACGCGAACAAAGTCGTGTCTGTTTTCCGCGGATGAATGGGGAGATAAAACTCCCAACGACACTAACGACATCATCGATTCTGCGTACGCGATGCTTGACCGAATGTCCACTGCATCGCATACTTCCCCCAGTAATTATGCCACAGTCTCTAATACGGATTCCATTGATCCACGCGCTTTACTTTGGTGATTCTTCATCCAAAACCTTACCTCTACGTCTAGCTAACTCAGTCTTGGACCTGCATAAATCAAAAGCTACAAACGCAAGATAAACTACAAATACTCAGAGCCCCAGTTCTAGTGTAAATGATTTCGACGATTATACGAAACGAAACTATTACATATTTGCAAGTTATTTGTAAGGCCTACAGCTTACCTAGTTACCTGTAACTAGCATATCAGGTAACTAGCATATATACTGCCTGCGGTACTGAATGCTAAGCATTCAGTATTGTTGCCTTTTGGCGTAACGGTTAAGCGGCGGGCAGTCTTACCTTACATTCTTGAGGAGTCTACTCTAGAGCACTGGAGAGCGGGTCCGTAAGCATACTGGGGCCCACAACGTTTATTCAGAGTTCAACTTTACCCTCCGTTCCTTTCAAGAACTTTCAAGACCGCGTTGAAAGCTCAAGAAAAATCGAACTGATGGAATGTTGTTTGTCTTCAAGTATCAGCTTATAAATAGGGGCTCAAGCTCTCACCAGCGATATGCCAATGGAATCATGAGAAGGCTATTCAAGGAAGCCAAGGCGTCGAAACCTCAGCCAATTCTCCTTCATGAATACCAAGCAGACGGTCCTAAACGCTGCAGCACCTCAAATGTGTGCCTGGCGGGCCCGGACGTCGATTGCTACAAAACAGAGCTCTCTGTTGTGTTCGACGGCGAGGGACAATGTCTTTTTTCTTCAGTGAGGTTCTTGCTCTACTGTGACGCAGGTGTCCGGGGCCGCTGTGAGGTAAGTCTATTCCCCACTGAACATTAGATCCACGACATATTTGCCTACTACATGCACAGGAGCTCATCCGACACTTGGAGCCCAACACGCATAGCTTCAAAAATCACCACCACCCACCCCAAAATGATCCTTTTCTCCCACAACTCACTATTGCGTTCACGATCATCCCCCGTGATAGTTTTGACAACGATTCTTATTTCTGTCTTGCCCACCAACCCTCTTTTGACAAGAAGTGTAATCGTTTCCGAAAGTCCATCCACATTCTTGCGGAGAGCGAGCACCCGGTAACTGCAAACACTTCGTATCTGTCCATGGACATGAAACACTCGGACCGACTGCTCACCTCAAAACAGCCTAATGAACCTTATTGTGGTCATAATGTCAATGCTTTGGCATTTCGCATTGTGCGAGTAATTCCTTTGGATCGCAGTCGTCCAACTGCCGCTGTTCGCTGTCTTCCGATGGAGCTTCTCTTGAAGGTATTCGAGGCCACTGATTCATGCGAGTGGCAACGCGATCTGTTATCCTTCGCCCAGGTTTGCCGCGCATGGTCATGTTCAATGAAGGTGCTCTTTTCCCGCCTGGAGTCCACCGAATGGAAGAACCACTGTCTCTTTGTTCCGTCGCAGCACTTGGAGCCTTGGGCATTTGCAAAAGCATTGAGTGAGACGCCCGCTCTCGGACTGGGCTTGCAACAACTCAAGTTCGATAATCACAACGGCACGCGGGCCTGCTGCTGCTGCTGCCACAATATAGTAGATCCAAAATTTGCGCCCTCCCTCATTTCCATCCTCTCCACGACGAAGCATTTGCAATATTTGCACCTCTCGCTTGGCTATTCTTCCAAGGCCGACTTCCTCTTTTCAGCCCTCCCCAGCCTCGACGATCTCCACACGCTGTCCATCAGGCCAACCAGATGCCCATTCGCCGATGTGCATTTCACCAGAATTGGTTACTGGCTCTTCACCATCAGTGCAACACAGCTCGCGCACTGTATGTCCCGCTGGTCCGCGCTGACGTCTCTCACGATCGAAAACCTTAGGCGGGGAAACATCGGTGCCAACAACCAGCGGCTCATGCGCCCACCTGCATGCAAGCTGCGGCACCTGTGCATCCGTTCCTCGGAGATATCAGACACAGATTTGCTCTACCTCACCGCATCGTCCGCCAATTCCCTCACGGATCTGACGCTCTACTACCTGCATGATGTCACCCAGAAGGGGTTGTATGACTTTTTCGACAGGATCGCACAGAACTTGACCTCGCTCGTTGTAGTTGGCTATCGGGGATTGTGGAAGGGGGATTGGTACGAGTATGTGTTGGATATGGTGGTGAGTAAGATGCGGCGTTTGCAGGTGTTGGATCTCAGGGGGGATATCGCAAGCATGAACATGTTGCGGCGACGGTCTGAAGTATTCGTGGGGAGCTGTGGGTCTGGGGACGAGGTCGTGTCGGTGGTCCGTTTGTCGTGTCGGTACGTCCCGAATATTCAGATAAAGACGGGAGACGAGTGGCCAGGGTGGGAGGTGGGTGAGGTTCTGACAAGTAGGCGTGTGTGACATTGATGCGAAGGCTATTTATTGACTTTATTGCTGGAGTGGCACTACGTAATGTGTTGTCCCAGGCACACAATAACTTGAATCTCTTACGGTCGTAGCTCATTCATGATGGGATGACACGGTTGACTGTATGGCGATCAATCTATATTTTCAGAAGCTATATCAGGATGAGATCTGGCAACGAGGGGAGCGTAACAGTGGCTCCAAGAGAAAGACGTTCCGGACGCTTGATAGAAAGTCTACAGTTGGAGTGAGCAAAGCAACCAGTAGTGATCCTCTCGTAAGCTTATGTATGACCCCGCATTGACGATGCTTCTTCTTCAAAAGATTCTTGACCCACTGCGAGACCTCGTGTAAGGGGAACTTGAACCTCGCATCGTTCTCGGGAATCGCGTCCGAGTCACTTGTCAAGTTATCTTGGATAATGGTACTAGTACTATGTCCGATTGACATTCAAAGACAGTGAATCGAAATGATAGTAGTCCTGGGCAATCTGGCAGCACTCGACAAGGGCCGTGTACTTTGCGGCCGGATAGTGCAGAGTAGGCATCCAGAGCCTGTTGCGCGTCCCTATGCCATCCGACATCAGCGCTAGCCTTGGTCTCATAGAGAGTCGGCAGGAAGTGAAACTCAGCGCCTGGCCTTCAAAATCACTAACTCGCAAATCACAACACCATGAGCGCGAAGAGGTGCGCCGTGCAACTGCGAAAATGTTCCGAACCCAACAGCGTGAAAGACCCCCAGGCCCGCATATAACCAAGGAACTCATTATTGGGGCCCATCCTTGCATTGCGTCGCATTAATCAGAGAGAGGCACAGTGGACAGGATATAGTACGAAGATGCTATATGCGGAAATCCAGGAAGATCTTGAGCTCCGGCGCGATTTAGAGTGTTTGTTGGAGGGTAACAATGTACTAACCCATAAACCATTGGGAGTGGGTTGAAAACAAGGGTGTAGACCGGAAGGTGTTTGTCGAGGAGATTGAGAATGATGGGAAGTTGTGAGAGGAATTGAAGAAAAGAGGTCTGGTAGTACTAGTAGTTGGGAGGTGGTGGTAGTATAGCAATCTAGTAACGGGGACGTCGTAGGCTGCACTTTGATAATGAGCTATGTAAAGTAGCTTGTGGATGACTAGATCTGGGCGTGGTGAATGCATTGGACGTCTCGGCCGATGGAGAGATGCTGTTCGTTTTCGTAGTGGATGAGGTACAGTTTTCCGATCCCGAGCTTGGTTCAGCACGGACAAGACGTGTCGTGTTCGAAACCATTCACAACTTTGACGATCAAGCGAGGTGACCGTTGTCGATATCTCAAATAAAGCGAATCGCAGAGCCAGCTGGGCCAATCTAGCAGTGGTTTCGTCACAACTCTACACAAGGACTCAGACGTACCAACGCTCTCTCAAGCGCTCGCGACTGCCACGCCTCTTGTTGCCTGTTGCCATCTTCGATCATCCAGGACAACGCAGACGCCCACCCTGATCAGTAAATGAACGAGGGGAGATCCGTCAGGACCGTCCCTGATCTCTGTCATTGGTTGCGGAATCGTTACTGAACGTTCAATGGGGTCCTGTCGCCTTAAGGCATGCATGCATGGCAATTAGTACTTGGTCAGAAACGGGTGTCGAAGCGATTGAGTGACTTGTTAAGGCACTCCAGAGACACGATTTTGTGCCGTGAATCTGAGTGCCCAAATACCTGTCTACTTCGGGTCGCGGAACAATGATGAATAAATCAATTTCTTGTTCTTGTTCTTGTTCCTGTTCTTGTGTCTGAGGTGAGTAGCTTCGAATTTCTGTGAAGAGACCGGGAAATAGTGCACCTACCTGCTTCTGGGCAAATATTGTCAGGGGGGTGAAAAGTCTTGGGGAAGTTTACTCTGACATCTGCGAAAACGAAGCAGAATAGAACAGGTACATATCATCATGCGGCAAACGATACAGAAACAATCGAGGGCAGGAGCAAGTGCACACTCGTACAAAACATCAAATGATACACTTCACTTCACACACACCGCATAGACCAACGCACAGGTCACGTTGCAGACGCCGCTACCGCCGTTATGATCTTCGTCGGGACTAGAGCATGATTGTCGATAGCAATGCCTAGTATTTCGGACCAATCAGTACGTGTACGGAACGAAAGACGGAAACACATACTCTGTGTCGCGTTTGCAGTCTTGTAGATCCCAATTAACCGATGGCTCAACTCGAACATGTCGTTTCTGTCGCGATATGTAAATATAGCACAGGATACGAAGAGTGAGATGAACCTAAGCGAGATAATGATGAACTGCGCATTCTTTGTCCGGTCCTTGATATAGTTGGCGACGATGGACACGTTGCGGAAATCGAGCGCAGCGTCGATCTCGTCCATAAAGTAGAGAGGAGTAGGCTGTCCAAGAACACTCAATCAAATCTATGCCCCGAGTCACACACAACGGAAGACCCTACCTTGAAAACATGGAGCGCAAACACAAGCGCCAGAGAGCTTAGCGTCTGCAAGATTCAATCCATCTCGTGCTCGAGCAACACCATGCATGAATGCGACGCACCTTTTCGCCGCCAGAAAGATTGGAGATGTTTTTCCAGCTCTTCTTTGGCGGCATCACACTGAAGATGATCCCTTCCGAGAATGGATCCATGCTATCGACCAGCTCCAGTTCAGCATTCCCCCCAAGAGTGATCATCTAATGGAAAAAACTTTATCAGAACCGTCTCTCGACAACAAACACGAAACACGAACCTGGTACATCTCCTTCAGCTTCAAGGAAATGAGACTAAAGCCTGCCATGAACTCGTCCAAACGCTGTTTCCTTAGATTGTCATACTTTTGTTTCTGCGCATCGCGAGCATCGGTGATCTGATCGAGGTCTTTAGCACGACGAAGGAACTCTTCCTCCCGCTTCTTGTAATCCTTGAGCACGGTTAAATCGGGCTTTGCAGTCTTCAGTTTCTCTATCGTGCGATGTCAACACACGACCTGTTGGCGTAGAGACGATCTCGAGCTCACCATCAAGATACTCGGAATCAGCCAGCAAGTTACGCGGTCGGAACCGTGTGAGTTCTTCGACGCTGTATATGTGCAGCTCGTTTGACTGTTGGTGTGGTTTCGATGCTTTCTTGACTGGCGGTTGTGCTTCAGGTTCCTGCTTCACATGTACTTCTGAAGGTCCTCCTTGATCGGCCGGTGCCGCCTCCGCCTCCCTTTCTTCTTCTTCCTCGTCTTCGTCATCGCTGCCAACGTATTTATCAGTGAGAATCAAGCACGCCTGAAGTGAGCTTACTCGATCTCGTCCAGCTTCAGCTTATCATGCTCCGTCTGCCAGTGCTGCAACCTCTCTTCGTTCGAAGCCGCCTCTTTCTTGATATCATTCAATTTCTGCGACAACTCCGCCTAAATGCGAGCAGCGAGGATATGTTAGAACGTGGATGCCCACGTCGGCAGTATAGACAACGCACCTCCTTCTTCCTGAATTCCTGAATCTCCTCTCTTTTCGTCTCCAGCTGTGTCTTGAGCTTGTCCAAGTCGTCCTTGGAGTTTTCGGCTGCAACCTGTGCCGCCTCCACCTGCACCTTCAGCTCCTCCAAATACTCATTCACCTCCTCGAGCTGCCCCTCCAGCTCCTTTATCTCCTTGTCCGCCTCAGCTACCAAACCGACGTTGCCCGCGATCGCCGACGTCAACTTGAGCACGTCCCTTTCTGCCTTCGCTTTCGCAACCTCGGCTTTCGTGACGTCGTCGTGAGCAAGATTGATGTGCAACTTGATGCCGTCCACCGTCGAACGTTGTTTGAGCAGCCTGGAGCCTCCGATCTCGAGAATTTTCTTCTCGAGCTCCTTGATCGCGTTCTCGACTTTACTTGATTTTTTCTGCAGGTCTTCGAGCTCCGACGAGGCATTTTCAATTTCGCCCTCCAACGCCTGGATCCGCGCCGTGTCTCGAGCATCAGGTTTGCTCTGCGCCCTAAGCAGAATGATCAGCACCCCACCACCAAGATAGAAGGACAGGCGAGAGCGCGCGCCGAACAACAATCGCAACGATCAAACTCACATAAGGTCACGCACCCGCTTCTCCCCTTCCTCGAGTCGTTTCCGTCCATTATTCACCGCCATCGTCAGCTTCTCCACGTTCATCTCCAACTGTGGTCCCGCCAACACCCACCGCTCCCCTTCGTCTTCCAACACCCTCAACGCTTTCGCCGCCTCGTCCAACTCTTTCGCCGCGTCCTCGCTCTCCCGCTCATACTGCCTCAACACTTCTGGCCTCACCGCTTCCGCCGCCAACTTCGAACTCATTCCCCCGCGCGCGACGTGGTTCCCACCCCCAGACATCGTCCCGGACGAATCGATCAACTGGCCCGCCAGTGTCACGACGCGCCACCGCTTCGAACCACCAAACGCGATCCTGTTTGCCTGGTCGAGGTCATCCGCGACCAGTGTATTGCCGAGTGCTTTGTAAAACGCGGGAAGGAACTTAGCATCCTTGGGTTTCACCAGGTCGTACAGACGCGGAACGTTTTCCGGGGTTTGAATTCGCTCGTTGATGCGATCTGTCGAAAGTTTCTCGAGAACCATGAAGGAGGCACGGCCGACGTTTTGAGTACGTAGAATGTTGATACATGCTTGGCCCTGCGCAACGGTGTTGACTACCATGTTGTGGAGTGCGCCACAGGCAGTAGAGATCGCAACGTCGTACTTGTCGGGTATCGTCCCGAGGCTGCCTAGACGGCCCTAAAGAGGACATGCGTCCAATTTGTAAAGCAGAATGGGGCTAAGAATGGAGGACGCGTACGTGGAAACCGTCGATCCGCCCAGTTTGCTTGAGACGAGTGAGATGATCGAGCACCTTGTTTTGCGAAGTGCTGGCAGCCTGAGACGCCTTCGCCTCATCTGTTCTCTGCCGCAGAGACGACGACTTGTTTCGCAACTCTTGCACACGTGCCCGGGCATCCTACCAAAGGAGTTAGTCATGAGTGATGGACAGCCCTCGCGTTCTAAGAAAGTGCCTACCTGCAAATTCGTCCCGTGAGCATGGACTTTCTTCTGCAGATCTGTCTTCTCTGCCTTTAGCCCGTCTAGTTCGGTCAGCTTTATACAACCGAATTGCAACGTAAATGCGACGCCAATCCATAGAGCAAGAGTCTAACCTTGGCCTTTTGTGTTGCCTGTTGCTGTTCAAGGTCGTCCTGGGCATTCTTGACCGCGTCCTTCAAACTGGCAACCTTCTTTGCCAGCGCGTCTCTCTCGCTCGTCGCTACGTCGATCGTGGCCTGCTTTGCATTGATTTTGGCAGTCCAAGGCGAAAGTTCTTTTTGCTTGACTTCAATTTGATCGTGAAACACTTGCGTTTTGTCTGTCGCAAACGTAGAACGTGAGGCAACTTGAAGAGGATACGCCGAACGACAGGTCCGTGCGGCGCACCTTTTAAACTATCTCGAATGCTTTCGAGAACGTCCTCTTCCCTCTGCAAATTTGCCTCATGTTCCTCGATCTCTGCGCGTGTTCGTTTGATTTTCGCCTTGCTCTCTTCGATTGTACGCTCAGCCGCGGCCTTGGCTTGTTCGTCCTGTATGAGCGATCAGTCAACGTCCAAACGAAATAAAGCAAAGGAAATAATAGAACGCACTTCCTGGAGGGCCTTTTTCAGCTTCTTCGCCTTGCTGTTGGCATGCTTGCGCCTTTCTTCCAGTCCGATGGCTTGCTTCTCTTGGGTAGTTTGGTCTTTGACCGCTTCTTCAGCCGCAGCTTTCACGTCCTAAAATACATCGGACGAAGGATTGGTTAACAGATACGAGCAACAAACCTCATATGCTTTTTCACGCTCCTCGAAATGCTTCTCCAGCATTTCTAGATGTGTGATGTCGTCCTTGTTTGTCTCCCTCTCCGCGTCCAGCTCCTTCTGATATTTTGCCTGTACACCAACATCACCTCAGCTCTGGAATCGACGATGTGATGACGACTCACTATCTGCGTGTTGAACCTGGTCTCGTTCTCCAAACACTTCCACAAGTAATACTGCCACAGCCTGCTCTTCGCTCTCACGAGGTCATTGGACAGTCTCAGATAATCCAACGCTTCCTTCCTCTGTGCTTCGAGCGCGTTCTTCTCCCGCTCGACGATTCGCAGCCGGTTCAGCTTTTCGCTACGTTGCTCGGTCAGTGTCTCCATCTCGGCCAGTGCTTCCTCGATTGGAGTCTTGTACGACGAGGTACCGATGATATCTTCCAGGTACTCGAGCAGCCCATCTTCGTGCTCGTTCTGAGCTTTGGGCTTCATCTGCGCAATCGACTCCACTTCTCCCTGAGAGACAGATGTGTGAAATCAGGCATGAACGTTAGGTTGATAGGATGGGATAGGCAAGGGGAATCACCTGTAGAATAAGGAATCGTTTGTGGTCGAGATCGATTCCCCGGCCTTTGAGGAGCGTCTGCACCTCTGTGAAGGTACTGGCGCGTCCGTTGATCGTATATTTACTCGAATTGTTCTTGCATGCCACCCGCGCCACGACCAGTTGGGAGTTTGGTACAACCTTGTATGCGTCGGGACCAGGCTATCGGATCGTACGTTAGGATACGCAGAGAAACATCGAAAGGAAGATTCGTACCAAATCAATGATTTCTCGAAAGTGCACTTCAACGCTACAGTCGTCGAGATCGGGGTATCGAGCCGAGTTATGGATCAACTCGGACAATTTACCTTGACGCATCTTTGATGCCCGATATCCGAACACGAACAGTAACGCATCGATCGTATTCGATTTTCCTGAGCCATTCGGACCGACTATCGACGAAAATGACTGGCCACGGAATTTATGGAAATCAATGCTTCAGATTTGAATATATACCGACACGTACCTTGTGAAATGGTCCGATCTCCTGTCGTCCTGCGTAGCTCTTAAAGTTGACCAAGACCATCTTGTGAATGACTAATCGAGTCTTTGGACCGTCACCCTCTTCTACGGTGGGTAATAACGATTGACGTGGAGGTCTAACCCTAGGTTCCAAGAGCGAATATTCTTCCTCTTCCTTCTCCTGTACGAGTGGCGCGCGTTTGGGAGTCATGGATACATGAGATGGGGAGCTGTTCTTGTTTGCGTCTTGTCGCTTTCGACGCGGGGAGCCTTTGTACTCTTGATCAAATCCGTCGAGCTCGTCTTCTTCGTCCACTGTAGCTTGCTGTTCGTCTGTAGTGTCTTTCTCCTGTTCTTCCTCTATATCGCTCTCGACTACTTGAGGTTTACGGGATCGGGTGGTCTTTGCTGTTCTCGAGGACGGAGGCTTGGCCGAAGAGCGTCGTGTCTTGGATGTAGGGAGACCTTCCATTTCCTCCTGTTCCTCCTTGATCACAGAACTTCCCTTGCTCAAATAGTGTTCTCCGTCGTCTTCAAGAGACCTTCGTGACTTCTTCCGAACAGGAGGTACCTCGGGTCGCCGCTCATCTCCCGCTTCTGCATCCAGGTCTTCTCCTTCCTCATCCGTCTCAGGCACCTCACTCAGCTTCGTCCTTGCGGAAGCCTTGCTCCCCCTCGTCCGCTCTGGCTCAGCACTGGCGCGTCCCTTTGACGTTGAAGAAGGTTTTGCACGTGTACGCGAAGACGACGGTGGCTTTGACCTAGACCTCGAGGAGGACTTGACCGCGTTTTCAGCGTCTGTTTCGTCTGCGGCAACAGACTGGTCGCGTTTTCGTTTTCC
>JBBPPG010000437.1:0-24296 GCA_038091855.1 Leccinellum luteum | reverse complement strand
CCTGAGCGAGAACAAACGTGTCATGACGAAAACTCACAACCGCAACCCAACCCCATTTCGAGTTCCCAGCATTGGTCACCTATGTTTCACCTCTCGATCATGACACCTTTGCGTCTCCGGCAACTCCTCTGCCGTCCGACTTCAAGTTCACTGTATTCCAATCCACACCGGCCACGGAAACTCCTCTCTCCTTGCCATTTCAATCGTGAGCATGGAACATTTCCTTCGCTGGATGCTAATTGATTCCGTTCGTCTCTGCCACTTATGGTGGTAAGTGTCAACATTCTTCGATCGCTATCTCCACGCCTTCGCAAGTGCTCGTGGTGAACGTTACCACGCACCGGCTGTCCTATGTTCATCAATCCAAGAATTCAGAGGAAGGGAGGTTGCGTTGACGAAATCATCGAGGTCGTCATTACTCTGCATTTCAAAGTATACTTCTGTGATGGACTAGCTCGCGGTCACTCTGCATCAACAATGCAGTGGACATGATGTCGGTCAGCACTTGTAAACGGCAGGCATTCTCTGTCAACGTTGATGGATACAATGGGTGGTGATGCGAACTTGCAAGAGCAGAATGTCTAACTTTGGAGATCGATGCAACAACTTGAGTTGCGTTGCAGGCATCGACTTCCTGCGGAGACTCTTCCTCACACATCCCCGCTCTCGCGCCTCCATCAAGGATTGACACAATAGCATGGCCTTCTCGAAAGTGGTATGGTGCCCTGGTTCATTTCTCCGTTACTCCACGCAATGAATATCTGGCATTTGGTCGCTAGTGCAACCATTTTCGGCCACACAGAGCTTCTGGAAAGCTTGAAATCGACCTCCACTAAGAGTCAATTCAACCATGGAATGAGATGCCCTTAACCTCATCTTTCCCCATCGGCATCAAAGTTGTGGCCTTCCCGATCAGCGAACGTTGTATAGGTGGTTCAAGCTGACTGGAGGGTCAATTTGGAGCTGAGAGCCAAGTATCTGGGCGAGTCTGCAAGGTCAATAGACGGAACGCCATAAATGGACCCGTTCAGGGTAACAAAAGGTTCGTTCGGTCCCGACTAACGGAAAGGAAGAACACCCGTATGCTGAATCCACCTACCAGGTCGTCATCCTCAAGACTCTGACACAGAACGAGCATTCTCTCTGTCCCGTTCTTCCATACCTTCTAGCTTCCAGATGAGTGCCAGCGTGGCCAGAGGCCAAAAATACCTCAGTGCATCTCTGCAGGCAAACGTGAATCCGACACGTGGGGCATGTGCAAATGAACGGACGATCCGAGAATGGCAGTGGCCTCCTCGCGGTCCATTTTGGTTACCCCACCTTGACTCAATGACCGGCTGTGCGTTTTCCAATGAGGCCGCTTCGAATGAGGTGTCTGACCACCAGTACAGTGGGAGTAGCCAGGCCCGTGTAAACGTTTGCCAAGGGCGAAATACTACCACGTGACTCAAACATGATGAACGCCGGACAGCCGTTGCATTGCTCGAGTATACGGAATCACAAAGTGAAGTACTGCCCACAGTCCTTTCGCATGCTAGTGGTCACGAATTGCAAAGGCTCTGGGCCATGAGCAAGTGTGGTTTCTTTTTTCTTTTTCTGCTTCGAAACCGTTTTTTGATATTTCAGGACAGTCATCCGAGTCAGGGACCCCACCCCATGTAGGAGCGTACCTTGAAATCTGTTCCTTATCTCTATGGGACCTGTCTGCAGTCTGTACTGACGATGGCGCTGACACGTTTATTGGATCTCACATTAGGTGCGACTTTGAACCGGCAGTTCAACTACAGTGATATAGACTCCCGGGTGCTACCATATCTGAGTGTGAGCTCATAAAAGACCTGGAGATCTGGGAACTGTATGTTCGTCTACTATGAATCACTACCAACTTAAGACGTCATGAATATCTAGCATTTGAACGCAAGTGCCGAACACGCAAAGCTTTCGGAAAAGCTTGAAACCGACGTCTAGCGAATCAAGTCAATTTGAGACCAATTCACGGTGGAATGAGATGCCATTTGTAACCTCGCTTGTTCTCGTTTTCCCACTGGTATAAAAAGATCAGGTTTGTGAACGTTCTTGCCCTTGTGTCTCAACTGAGTATCAGACAGGAAGTGCCCACGCGCGCTGAATCCAATTGCCAGGTCGGCATCTTCAAAACTCTTCGACATTGGACATCGTTCTTCCAGACCTTCTGGCTTCCCGAGCCCGCGAAGCTGCCAGCGTGGACAGGGGCCATTAAAACCTGTACAACATGACCCAACGATTCTCAGCGTACAGTTGTCCAGAAAGTATTTCCCGTTGTACCAAGGATTTCCATTTCCAATGGTACGCCATTGTATGCCTTACTTGAACTCCTTTTTTCTGAACCATTATGGGCACGAACATCTGTACGAAATGATTGATCATAATGTCCTCGAAACGAAAAAATTGGATGATTGCAATGTCATCTTGCGCAAGTTGAGCATGCTTTCCAACCCCTTAGTCGTGTCCACTTTCCGGCTCTTCGTCCCAGTGGAAATGATAGTGAGCCAAATTGAACGTGGAGATTCTCCCCGTATTCAACCAATTTCACTCTACGCTCTCTAAGCTCGTTCTCACCTGTCTCTCTGTTAACATGCGTGTTATAACTGACATCTACTTCAGCTCCGCCTTGTGGTAAAGAAAGCATACCAGATCTTCTCAGCATTTCGAATTCTTTCAGACAGTGTTCCTCAAGGCGCAATATCTTTATACTAGGTTTCCCCATTTTTTGTGCCAATGACTGTGTTTAGATCGCATGCCTCATGTAATTAGTTGTTTTGTTTCGCAGCATGTCTATGACACTGAAAGCCGTGTTGCCTTCTTGACGTGACAAGATCAAGACGCGCCTGATCGCGGGTTCGTAGGTGGGCATAGGTTAAGCTTGCTAGAGCGCAGCTGGATGGTAAAAAAGGTCATTTCTCGACGCTTCAAAGATTTGACACAGACCAGATCGCAGCGGAGCTCACTCGGTTATTGTCCATTACTCCCTTATTATGATGCGCAAAGATCTCATCGAGAATCTGCTTAAATCAGGGTAGTGGCAAGACAAGGTCTTCACTTTCGATTCATTCCCAGGTTCGTGCCAAAATAATGAATATACTCAACAGAAGATGACTGCCGATGCTTAGGGATAGAGGATGACCACATCATTTTCTCCATCATCCGCTCGAAAAAATCAGGGATTCTTCAGAAACGAATGCCGTGCACAACGTCACGTTAATGCGTTGTACACAGGGCACGTCACTGATTAGCATCTGCTCCAGTCGCGCCTCTCTCCTAGACGAGGCATGCTCATCGGCAAGCTCGCCTCCTCCCTTGGAAGGAAGGCTAGGTCGATGCAAAACCAAGCGAACAATTCAAATATACCATTCAGACCCAGAACCCGTGATTCGAACCGTTAAGCACTACAGCGAGTGGGTGCGACGGCTATCAAAATAAGCGACTCAGTCCTTGACTCGTCGTGCTCGAACGATGGATTGAGGTGATGGTAAAAGGGCGTCCTTTATGCGAAATAGTGAGGAATGGACACAATGGAAAGAACAAAGGACTGTAGCGAACAAGAGTGCTCGGACCGATCGCCATAGGCACGAGCAATTGCCTTGAAACGTCAACGACGAACAAAGCCACAAAGTCGACCTACAGCTACGTGAACAAAGAAATCGGAACAGACAATCTATTGAATGGTTTGAGACACATCACCCTGGTACTTACAGAGAGCTGCAACACTTGGCCCCAGCAGACTTAGCATCTGATCAGCATCGAACTGGACGACCCATCGTGGTCAACAAAGAACCTTAACTAGGACTCATCATTAGAATACGGGAATATCTCACTTGGACGATGTGCGACGTGTCTGTTGACGTCGGGTTGGGGAGTGATATCGGACCGTATGGTCCGTTCCACGGAACATCTATAGCATTTTTGGAAACTGGGATGCTGAACAAAGACGGGGCTAGGCCTGGCTATACGTGATAAAGTGCAACGTGCCGGAAATCGATGCAACTTATCGATAGAACCTTCCATGCTCAGCATGGAAACTCCAATGAGCCGCCACAGTGGCACGACTCAGCGTCGTTTTTCCACCCGTCTTCCTCGCGCCTCACTACGCTCCTCTCGTCTCTCTCTCTCGCTCTATACAAGTTTTCCAAAACCACCTCATACCATGCTCTCAGCTACTCGCGTCATTTACCAGAATCTCGTCGACGCAGGCAACGACGGGAAGCTAGATGTCGTCTATATGAAAATGGCCGCCTTGAACGAAGATCATGCTGCTTTGCGTACCCTCGTCGAGCGCAACGAAGGCCGCCCTCTTGGCCTCTCCGGGACTTTCTTGCCCGACGGGACCCTCCAGGTCCTCGCCGTCGCTGACGCCACCACGGTGATCCTCATCGATTTCGCCGGCGACAAGAACAACGGACGCGGTAGCCCCTCCAACCCGTCTTTGCCCACCACCGATGGACGCGATTACCTGCGCGATGAAGTCTTGAGCCGCTCCTGCGGGTTCCTCTACGCGTTCGACATGGGCTTACTCGCGCTCGCTCTGTGGCAGAGCCACGATCTCCGTATCCAGCAGGCAATTGACGTCCAGTCGGCGGGTACAGCCAAGACCCGCGCGCCGCGCGCCACGATTGTGTTCGCCACCGCTCGCGGGAACGAGAACAATATCACTCGCATGTTCGACGCTCAGGCTTACATCTGCGAGACACCCCACGAAGCCACCAAACCTTCGTTCACCACCCCCCTCGCCCAGCGTGCGTGGGTTGCCCACTACGTGTCTCAGCTAGACTCTATGGAAGATAGGCTTGCTAAAGTAGCACCCATTGATACCATCAAGCTTTCTGTTACTGTAACCCTTTCCTTTCCTTTCCTTTCCTTCTTAAACTGATTCGAGTCTTTAGATCCTTCGGTTTCTGGCCAAAAGTGTTGGAGACTCATTTCAGAAGGACCAACTGAAGCCTAATGAAGTTACTAGAGCCTATTCTACATCTTTTGATGATGGAAAAAAGCAGCTTCGTGCCAAGGCTGATCGCTACCAGAACAAGATTCGCAGGGGCGAGAATCAAGTAAGTTTCTTCTTCAATCTCCTTCATCTAGCTTGCTCAAACCTTTTGTCTATAGCAAGTTGATATACAAGTGTCTGCTCTCAATGGAGTTGGAGCCTATACTGTTGCTGCTGAGATTTCTCAAGCAAGCCACAACATTGCTAGGTTCAGGGCTGATGGTGACTTGGCTGGAAAATCAGTGTCCACCATCACAATTATGGGTAGAGAGGATCCCACTCTTGCTGAGGTGAAGAGGGCCAAGATCATTCTCATGGCTCTTCAAGGAAAGATCAGTGACTTTGGTCCATGGATTTGCAAGATCTTCTTTGGAGAGGATTTCCTGTGGCCAGCTGAGTGGTCCCAGTCACCTGTTCTCCCTATCAAACTCAAGCCTGACACCATCCCTCGTCCTCTCAACACCTCTCAGCAGAAAGCTATCCGCTGTATGCTTGATGAGACTGATTCTACCAGAGTTACTATCATTCAGGGTCCTCCTGGGACAGGCAAGACAACAGTCATTGCTTCCTATGTCTTGAGGGCTGTTTCTGGAGGGAGGTCAGGCATCTGGCTTATAGCTCAGTCCAACATTGCTGTGAAGAACATTGCTGAGAAGTTGGCTGATTTTGGTCTATCCAACTGGAGGCTTTTAGTTGCAGATGAATTCTATGCTTGGTGAGTATTTTATATTTGATGTAATTTTTCTCATAGTTTCTTTTTTTCAGGCATGACCATCTCTATACCACCATCAAGACCAATACCATTACTAGTGGTGGATTCTTCCAGGGTAGACTCCATGAACTGAGTGGTTGTCCAGTTATCCTCTGTACTCTAAGCATGCTTTCTAGTGAAGTGCTGACAAAGCAGGGTGCCTTCAGGAGGGCTCCCCTTCACACTGTTGTCATTGATGAAGCCTCTCAGATAGAGATAGGAGATTATATCCCTCTTTTCACCAACTTCACCACCATTAGAAAAGCTGTCTTCATTGGAGACAACATGCAATGTGACTTTTTCTTTTTCTTTTATATTGGATTCATTCTCAAAGACCACTCAGTACCACCCCATGGCCAAGATGACATTGCAGACCTTCAGAGCATCTTTGAGGTTGAGCACCTGGTGAATCAAGATACCCCCTCTGGTAAAAATCCCTTCATCTTTCTTGACACTCAGTGTAAGCTTTCTACCAGACTCTGGTCATTTCATAACTAATCTAGTGTTAGATCGAATGCCTCCACAGATTGGCAACTTCATTGCTCAAACTGTCTATCCCACCAAGGATAAGGGTTCAGAGGCCCTTCTCAACTCTAGTGAACATCATCCCTTGGCAAATGAGGAATCTTTGCTGTGCTACTTTGTCAATGTAACTGGTAAGCAGATAGCTCAAGGCACCAGTTGGAAGGTAAGTGCAGTGAGAAGGATGAATTCATGACATGTGAACTTATTTTTCATTCCAGAATCTAGAGGAGTGTCAGGCTATTGTCAAGCTTGCTTCCACCTTCCAGGCTGAAGGGAAGAAGTACAGGATCATCACTCCCTATGACTCTCAGAGGGCTCTCATTGAGAAGGAACTTGAAAAGGCTGAGCTGGAGTGGGGTGACAAGTGCTTCAATGTGGATTCTTTCCAAGGTGAGTGTACTTTTGCATATTGATCACCAAGCAGCCACTAAATGTTGGTGTAGGCAATGAGGAGGACTACATCATCATCTCCCTGGTCAGGTCTAGGGAGCTTGGATTCCTCTCTGACACCAGGAGAGTGAATGTCATGCTCTCCAGGTGCAAGAGGGGAATGATCATCTTCACCAGCAAGGCTTACATTGAGAACTATGCTGGTCCAGGCAAGTCTCTCATTGGCAAGCTGATCAGTCACTGGTATGAGAACTCTGCCTGGATTGAGGTGGGTGATCTGGAGGAGACTCCTTTTGTTTGAAAGCTTCTTTTGTTTTGTTTTTGTTGTTTTGTTGTTGTATGCTGTATGATGTTTTATGATTCTGCCCCTCCTCCCCCTCCATCATCCACTCTCTTCCCCTCTTTTTTCTTGAAATGTTTAGCTGTCAAATTTGCTTTGCTTTGCTGTTCTTTGCACCACTCCCCTGTGTAGTCTGCTTTGTGTGTTGGAAGTGCAAAAAAAAAAGTTAAAAACCCCAAACACTTGTGTATGGTCAGAGGAATTGACTGTTACAAAGGTATGAATGACACTTGTGTGTTGGAGTAACTTGAAACATTTACTCAACTTTGATGTCTACTTCGAACTTGAATCATCACACACAACTCGACTAATAGGTTGAACATTCACTTCTCCATATACAGATTGTCGTACAGAGGATACAACAGGTGGTACACGTACTATCACGATCTGTTAAAACTGTACCATAAATTTGTTGTCGCCGATCCGTATTTCACCCGCGACGATCAACGACCAGGTCGAAAACAGGTAGCAAGTTGTACAACGAACAATGAAACGAAGAACGGGTTTCGAGAAGGCGAGAAAGCAGTAGGAAATGGACGTGGATAGAAAAGGAGATAAAGGAATGAATGCAAGTTTGTACAAACCCAGCGCGTGTAAGAGAGACGAGATAAAACGTTAATGAGCGTTGAGCAACACGAGGATATGCGTGCAAACAGAGGAACGAGTAATAATGGATAGCCATAGATACAACCCCGAGAGCAAAGCTTGTTAGGAAGGCCGAAGTAGAATGCGAAAGGTTGAAAGAATGAACGGGTGAACCCTAGGTCTTCTCCGTTGGCCATCGTGCAGCAGTAGAATCCAATAGCTAGATGTCGACGAAGAGGTCAGAAAGGAGGGAGCGTTGGGATGGGAGCGCGTCGATCAGTACGCGACGAATACGATCAAGGAGGGTGATGATGCGGCGAAGGAATAATCTACACATACAATGAGGTTAGGCCGTCGAACGTTCGGAATGGGAAAGGCATACCTCCGGCGAATAACATTAGTTGAAGGAGTGTGAGAACGGGTACGATGCGGTATGGACCGCAAACGGGGTGGGCCAGGGTGTGGATGATAGAGCAAAAGAAAATCAAACGTAGGAATGTACACTTCGTGAAAGATAGGAATGCAAGTGGTTGTGACAGGACGACTGAGAGCGTATAACGAACGAAGAGACGATAGGGGATCCATGAGGCGAATGTCACAAAGATGGGATGGATAGAGGGGCGGCGGTAAGCAGTACACTATGGCGAGATGAGATAGGAACAAGCATGATAAAAAAGCCGTCGGCGATGAAACTTGCGTTAGCGAATTCTCGAAACTGAAAGGATGGAAGATCAAAAGAGTTGGACGGAGACATAAGACAAGTGATATGTAGCATTGACAGATTGGAAGAATAGATCACGTTCCATCAACCACTATTACGCAAGCTGAAAGGCACTGCCAAGAGTAGGTGCTTCCCCATCGTGGCGTCGTGAGTTTTCGGTTGGGCTCAGGGGGGTTCCGTTTGCAGCTGTGGTTCCAAAGGAGATGCGTCGAGCGGCCCTGCGAAGGGTGCGCGGACGCGCGGACGCAGGTAGGGGAGACGTGGAAGAGGGACTGGCCGGAGTGGCAGCACAGCTGGCAGGTGGCGAAAGTGGAATTGGGGATGAAACGGGAATGCGCGTGGGAGACGCAGGCGTGCGCTGGGGGCAGGGCAATTCGTGGCCAAACATGGATGGATTGCGTACGGGATTTCGACGGGCGGATTTCTTCACCTCCACTGGTGAATGCGTGGGAGGTGGAGCCTGGACATGGATATTCCTAGGCGACAGTAGTTTGGCTGGAGATGCACACACGGAAGAGGCGGAAACACTAGTGGCGGCAGTTTCCGTGCTAGCGGTCGAAAGATCGTTATCCGTCGACGAATTCGAGGACGTAGACTTCTTGGACCTTATACCGGTGCTTGTGCTGCGACCCGAATCGCTGCCTTCTATCTCTCTGGGAAGCGCTGATGACAAAAGCAATGACGGTTGCGCGTGCGTCGCAGAAGCAAGAGGGTTGGACCAAGAGGGCGCACGTGTGCGGACCTTCTTTGCAGATTTGGAGCGTATTTTTTCCTCCTCGTCAGAGGAAACCGAGAGCTGAGGTTTGTGGCCCTTCCTGAACTTCGTGTGCTTATCCATCCGGTTGGGCGTTCCTTTCTCCGAAGCCAGCGCATAAGGTTCGTTGGGAGGGGTTCGAGGCAGTGGCTTCGTCTCTCCGGTCGCGGGATTGGGGATGGCCTTCCTGTAGGAAGCAACCGCAGTGACAGGAGTCGACTTGAGCTTCTTTGGTTTGCTAGCAGGCGTTGCAGGTACTGCCGGGGTAGCATTACCAGCGCCATTGTGCGATAGCGCCCGCTTGACCGGAAGGGTAGCCTTATCCGCACCCACATCGAGATATCCACCACTGCGCCGGAAGTCCGCACCTTTCGAGACGTTCTCGGTATCTGGATCAGTACCAACGTGAATCTCACTCATGCTCGCTAGGGTGACAGTGGAAGCGCGGCGAAGAGATGATGGGCGAAGTGGAGCAGAAATCGACATTGGGGAACCGAATGAGGAAGAGGAGGTGGACGCCGCCGAGATGGTTGACTTGCAAGCTCCGGGATTCAGACCCGAATTGAGAGTCGACGAACTAGGAGTTGACGGGGAAGATCTGTTGTGCTCTGCTCGGTGGCGAATATGCGAAGGTCGAAGATAGGGATGATGTAAGGCACGATCGTGGCGCTGAAGACGACTTGAGAGGCTGTATGCGCCCGAGAATTCGTCAATGATCACGGCGGAGATGGAATGACGAGAAAAATGAAAGGTGTACGTACCGCGCGATACTTTCGTTCCGGTCGGATTGGTCCGGATCTAAGAAGTCCATACTGGATTGACGATAAACCGGACGCCGTAAGTGAATGGGAGTGTTGGTTCGCAGCTGTAGTACTTCCGCGGAGTCGGGTGTTCTCGCTCCGTTGCCACGCTGGCAAACTATCACGCCCAGCGGTACGCATTCCTCCTCGACAACGGTTTTGCGCCTCTCCTCCTGGGCCTTGCGACGAGCCAGCTCGAGGAGCTTCATGCGTGTCGCCCGAATGGAGTGCGGCCAATCATTGGGGCCCTTGGCTGCTGATACACCACGGGCAATCTTGTCGAGCAGATTAGATGGGGGCACGGAACCGTTGAAGGGCGTGATAAGGTGCGCAGGGAGGGCGTCGAGGGTCTGAAATAAGGTATAAGTGGGGGCGAATCACGGCAAAAACGAGACGGACTCTGGACAGGAGCCTGACTTGATCTTCCTTCCACACTGCGTTCGGGTCCTCGAAGTCGTAATTTGAGCTGTTCCACGAGTCTGTGCTGTTTCGATTCGATGGCGGTGAAAGGAAGATGTGGGACGCGACGGGACTACGATTTGGTGTGCGTGGAGCGGAGGCAGCGCCGGGGATGTTTGGACGTGGCACGATGAGAGCGAACGGTGACAAGGACGCGGGCATCTTGAACAAAAAGAGCGGATGGGCAGCGACGACGGAAAAAAAGAAAAATGTCGAAGAGAAAAAAAAAAAAAAAGGGGAAATAATAAAAGACGCAAGGAACGTCTCAGCAATTCGGGGTGTTCGTCGTCGTCGTCGTCGTCGTCGTTCGCGTTAACACGGGAATATTACATAATACTTTGTTACTTCCGGTATTCCAACTCCGATGATTGTTCACTTCAAACTCCGCGGTACACGTTCCCCACCTCGTTGTTCGTCACTCTCACGCTTTCCCTCGTTGAGATCACTTCGCGCGTGTGATTGTATACAGAAAGGTACATGAGAACTACACGTGTACTATCGTACAAACATAGGTGGAGTAAGGGCGGACAACCATCCGCGTCGTGTCGCCAGGACCGAAACGTGATTAAAAGAAAACAGTACTGCCATCAACGCATGTCGTCAACATTTCTGATGCACACCGCGGCCTTGCCACGCACCTCGTGATTATGATACACTGACAATGCACAAAGCGGGGACTTAGTACTCAAAAGTCCCCTCTAAATGTTCTGATTGCATCCATCCTAAGTTTGGAGGATCTATGCGGCTAGCGATGAAACAGTCAGCGTCAACCGGCGAACGATGAGTGACATACCTTTTTAGCTTCTACAAAAAAGAACGTGGAAGTGGCTACAAAGCTAAGCACGAGCAAGAGGAGAAGGAAACGCATAGTAGTCGATGCTAGGTAGTATCGTATGCTTAATGGTTCATTTCTAGTGGGCCAGCGACACAGTCCCTCGACTGACCTCCTCTTATACTGTTCTTTCAGGGTCCGACGCATACATCGTTGGTTTATCGAACATGAGACGACCCCAGAACGTGCTGTATCCGTGGCCGTTCATATCCGGACTGCGTTGACTCGTCCAGTGAAAGGGGTCGTGAAATGGAAGTGGGGGCTACTCCAGTGAATACCCCAAGTCTGTAATGCACACTTTTCGATCATCACATGGCTGGTGCAAGGAGTGAACAGTGGCTGGTAGGTGGTAGGTGGCGTTCGATGACGCACTTGAAACCTTTCACACAACACGGAAATTCTCGTAGAGCGGGTCACTCTACGTGCACTTTTCCCGGATGGGTATTAACAACTTCTAGATTGAACATCCTGCTGTGTCATAGCACCTCTTCTCGCGGGCAACGCGTCAGTGCTCAGACACCCTTGGAGCAAATCACGAACCTACGCCAGGTCAAACCGCAAACATGCGGGCATCATTCTGCCTTTGCGGCTCTGGCATCCACTCTGGCCTGTATCTCCTCACGTTTCCATGCGATGAGCTCGTTTGTCCGTCCTTCGTAATGGTGCACCCAGTAGCCAGCATATCCGAACGCAGCCATTGCAATGGCATGTCCAGCTAGGTCTGAAAGAAAAGAACGTTACATACGGAGCTGGACGGCTACGGAAAATAATAACATACTATCCATAAGATTTCGCTTTTGTATTGCGAGCTGACCGAAACGTGACGCAAGACCAAAGGCGGAGAAGCCGAGGATGGTACTGAGGAGAGCCATGATGTCGAGGTCGAGGTCAAGTAACGAAAACAAGCGTCGGGAGCGAGCGTCCGAATGTGGAAGGAGTAACAACACGAACAAATATACGCCCGCACCCCCTTTAGATTTCGCTAGTGATCTGTTTCGTATAATGGCTGACAAGGCAGAAACCCTCGATTCCGCCCCATCGACATCGGTATCGCATCACGAAGGACCTCCCGTCGCCCTCGACGCGAACGCGGTGGTCCTGACCCCAGAAGAGCAGTCCCAAGTTGAATTCAAGTTGAATACAGCGCGTGAAAAGAAGGAAGTCGCCGATACATCGTTCAAGGACGGCGATCTCAAGAGTGGTGCGTCTCTTTCACTTGGCAGTGACGCGTCTGATTACTCGGCGAATGCAGCGTTACGATCTTATCACGAGGTACGGTTCATAGATTATGATTCATTTGAAAAGTCTGGATCTCACCGATTTAATAGGCCCTCATGTATCTTCACGGACTCGACAAGTACGTACGTTGATCGGCGTGCAAAGCTCTTTCGCCCTAGGACCCTTACAACCGGTCTTCCTTGTGACTCAGAAACGCACTCAAGTCCCTTGGAATGGGCTTCCCTGCTTCCCCTCCGGTCTCCGCCGTCGATGAAGCTGCGAGTGCTAAAGATGAGAAAACTGAAGTGGGCAGTCGTGCCAATGACTTTGTAGCTGCTAACAAATGTCCAACAGGTAGATTTCATGCTCGAGAAGATCTACGCCAATATGTCGGCGTGCCACATCAAACAAGAAAACTGGAAACGCGCCGTAGATACCGCAGATAAGGTAAGTACATCACCACCTCTCACACACCCTGGGTCTGACGGCTGGGACAATGCAGGCGATCGCAAAGAACCCGGCCAACACCAAGGCGCTGTTTCGAAAAGGCAAGGCGTTGGGGGAGCTAGGGTTTTTTGAGAGAGCCGAGGTGGCCCTCACAGAAGCGAAAAAGATTGCTCCCAACGGTATGCATTGCTGTCGTTTCGAATGTGACAACTGACCAGCACGGTAATCATACAGAAACAGCATTGGTTGACGCGGAATTGGCACGTCAGCGCGCTGTAGATCGCGAGAGACAAAGAGCACATGATCAAAAATTGCGAGGTATGTTTGGTCCTGGCTGTGTGCTTCATCTCATCTGATATCTGTTAGGATGGTTATCTCGAGAGAAGAAGATTGAAGGCGCCGCATGAGACGTCCCAGACATTGTAAACTAGGCCACTCATACCATACGACTTTTACACATTTTTGTGACGATTGAATCATGCACTAAGTTTTGGGACATGTGAAATCCCAAGTAGGACCCGATGCCGGGGTTACTTTATAAACCGACTTGTGCTTTCGTGGTATTCGAGCCATTGACATGGGACAAGACACCCCAACCTCGACCGTCAAGCGGGACGACTCGCTGACCGTCGTAGACAATCGAACCGGAAAGCAATACAAAGTACCGTACGTGTAGCTCATGTTCGCACCGGATCATCGAACTCAACGTTGCTCACAGCATATCTCACAACGCCATTCCTGCTCCCGCTTTCAAGTCGATTCGCGCCCCACCCGGCCCAAATGACCGCCCAGAAGACGAGACAGAGCGCGGCCTGCGTATCTCCGACCGAGGTTTCCTGAACACTGCCGTCGTGGAGAGCAGTATCACCTACATTGACGGTGACAATGGCATCCTGCGCTACCGGTATTTCTTGCTCTTATACATACACCCTCCCTCATTCCTCACGGACCGTCCTTATTCAGAGGCTACCCCATCGAACAACTCGCCTCTCAGTCATCTTTCCTCGAGTGTGCATACCTCCTCATTTACGGCTCCCTACCCACCCGGGCCCAGCTCTCTCACTTTGACCGCGAAGTTCTCAATCACGGCGTGATGCATGCAGAGGCAGCCGGGTTCTTCCGCGCCTTCAGATACGACGCGCATCCGATGGCCATTCTGACCAGTGCATTCGCGTACTTGGGGTCGTATTACAGCGAGGCAAACCCATCTCTCCAAGGTATCGTCTGCGAATTTGTCGAAGCGAGACGGAACGCTGATGCGCGCCTAGGCCAGAACCTGTACACTAACTGCGCCAAGGCGGACCCGGTGGCCCTGCAGAACATGGACAAGCAGATTTACAGGATCATAGGGAAAGCCACGACTCTCGCTGCAATGGCCTACCGCGTCCGACAAGGCAGAGAGTTTGTGGTGCCGCCCACCGGGATGAGCTATGCCGAATCGTATGTACCTTGTTACGCTCCCTCACGCTACGGGATGATAATGACTATGAATGTATCATATCAGGTTCCTTTTCCAGCTCGACCATCTCTCACATAGCGACGCGTTCCCATCGACGTCGACGTCTAGCGGGGTCACGTACAAACCCCATCCTATCCTTGTCCGCGCATTGGATATTCTGTTCATCCTCCATGCTGACCACGAAATGAACGCATCCAGTACGACTGTCCTTCAAACCGGATCGTCCCTTCCAGACCCTTATAGCGCAATTGCAGCGGGCTGTGCTTCGTTGTAGTAAGCATCATCGTCTTTTGGAAAGCCTTCGCTCATTGAATCTCGGTATTTAGTGGACCTCTTCATGGTGGCGCGAACGAAGCCGTGATTCGGATGCTGATATCTATTGGAAGGTACGACAGTATGGATTGGCCTACTCTGCAGCCGGAGCTAATGTCTGGGTTCTAGTCCTGAGAACGTTCCGAGTTTCCTCGCAGCTGTGAAGCGCCGGGAGAAGGTGCTCAGCGGGTTTGGGCATCGTGTCTACAAGACCGTACGTGTGCTATCCTAGGAAGACCATTCGTCTAAAAAGTTGTTTTCTGATAGTCTGATCCACGGTCATTCATCATCAGAAAGATTGCTGACGAAGTGTTTTCACTGTACGTTTCCGACTTGCTTTTCATTGACTCGTTTAATGGTCTCGTCGTGCAGTACGGGTGCTGATCCTCTGCTCAACACTGCGATGGCATTGCACGATGCTGCCCTCAAAGACGACTACTTCGTCTCACGGAAGCTGGCTCCCAACGTGGACTTTTGGAGGTATGACTGTATTTTTGTAACCGAGCTATGCAAGTACTGATGAGTTCGTAGTGGGTTGATTTATCGCGCAATGGGTATGTCTTTGGTCAGTAACCGTAATTCGGAAGCGAGCTTATGGTTTCCAGGTTTCCCGATGGATTTTTTCCCTGTCCTGTTCGTGGTGCCTCGTGTTGTAGGGTGGCTTGCGCATTGGCGGCAGGTGCTTGCTTTCTTGCCGTTCATGTCATGATGTTGCTGACGGTATTGGTATTGCAGATGATGCTGTCTCCGGAAGGGGTCAAAATTTGGCGTCCGAGACAGATCTACGTCGGTGCGTCCGAGCGATCGTATGTCTCAGTTGAAGAACGCCAAGCGGTGCAAGGCATTGGCAAGGAACCAAGCGTGATAATGCATTCTGGGTGAGATGTCCTTGATCGAGTAAGCCAATGAGACGAGTTTTCTGACAATGTGAACAGGATCACGAAGCGGCGAAGACTCGTGGAAGAGGGCAAAGTTGTAAAGAGCAAGCTCTGAGTCGGTAGCCCGTCCGATTTAGTACCTTGGTAGCATGCGAACATTTCATTATTGCACTGACAGGCCCGTGTAAGACAGACAACATTCGGGGTTTGAAACTGACGCACATAAGAATACTGTGATTATCTTCTCGATGGCTTCATTTTCCTCCTCCGAGTCTTGTTATCTGGGTATTTATTCGTCTAACGACCCATCCACTGAGCAGATATGTTCACCACGTTCCTTTTCGTCTCTCTCTTTGTCGCTCTCTTCCGATCCGTGATCGCACAGGGGTCCAATTTCACGATCGACACCCCCAGCCTTGTCCAGGTCTGTTTTCCTACCCTTCGAACACACACACTCTATTTGACATGTTTTTCAGTGTCAAGTGGCTCAGATCACCTGGTCTGATACTGGCAATCTTCCTTATGACCTTCTTGTTGTCCCTGCAGATGACATGTGCGGTGAATCACTGTGAGCCGTCCTCAGACTGTACCTGCCCCGGTCGATCACTCATCGACCACAGCGAGGACCTTGGCAATCAGACTTCCACTTTCCTGGCCTGGATTGTCAACCTGGCTGCTGGCACTGATGTCGTTCTCTCCCTGGAGGATTCCGCCGGAAACGAAGCCTGGAGCGGATCAGTACGTGTCTCCCACACCGGACCCTTCTTTTTTTTTGGTTCTCATGACCCATGACAGATCACCATTGGTAATAGCAACGATTCCTCCTGCTTGGGTACCACTCCTGGCACGCCCTTTTCACCGTCTTCACCTTCTTCCACCACCCCTATCTTTCCTTCCAGTACGAGCAGAACCCCAACTCCTTATCCATCTCCGACATCTTCCGTTTTCACCCCGGGCGGTGGTGCCGCCAACGCTGGCTCGAATCCGTCTGCTTCTGGCGCATTTTCAACGCGGCCTTTCGGTGCTGCGACTTTCGTCGGTGCTGCTGTTTTCGCAGCCGTCGCGTTTGCCCTTTAAGTGGCAAAAAAGATGATATTCGTTGCTTGAATAACTTATTCTTTATCAGTATTTGGTGACGATACCCAGCATTTCGACCGTCGCTGCTGTCCTGGCGATCCATTTATCTGTCTTCTGGCCCCGGAGCTGGCCCGGGTCTCGTTATTATCCATGCTTACTTCTTCAGGCCAGATCTGGAGGAGCTGCCCCTTGATTTTTATTACAGGATTTTACGGATTGTATTTTGTAACGTCCACTGGTTTGGGTTTACATGGTGTTGGTACTCGAGGATTCCTTGGGCTAGTTCAACGTTTTGGTTTGCTTTTACATGCGAAGTCAATCTTTGGTAAAAGGATTACATGAATTACCATCTATTTGTATCACGCTCGATTGGTTATGCAGTATTTCTCGGGGAGGTGAGTCGTTCGCGTCGTCATTCCGCTGTGTTGTTGCCTGACCTCAAAGGGGCGGTCTCCAAGACGACTTCCCCGACGATATTTATCCTTATTCGAGCAGTTTATGGAACAAAGAGCCTGCTGTGACAACAGTGTTCAGAGCAGCGTTTATTGTTCTCCCACTTGACGACGGAGTTTCACTGCGAAGGGGGATTACCATGCAACGTGCAACGTTGTATCCCTGATGCATCTCTCCAGCTCCAGAAATCGATCGTCGACACCTCCTCGGTCCGTTCAGACGAAGCGGCTTTTTCTCCTTCACAGCGACCATCGATTTCTTCTTTCCCAATATTATTGGCAGGTGACAATCAGCGTCAAAGTCGCAATCACACTAGAGCGGGATGGAAACGCGTAACCTAGAGAACACGCCACCAACCTAGCCTATTGCTTGGCCGATGGTGGGAGCGTACACTCGGTCGGGTCTCACGTCAGGCGCACGCCGCCGTGTGACTGGCGAGGGACCAGTGCTAACCATGGACACAGTTGGACTGATGGCGACGGTCCCAGGACTGACGTTGTTTTATTTGCAGAGTCCTGTGTCTGCAGTTGAACCGTGATGGTCAACCTCTCTGAGAACTTGTGTCTCAGGCCCATCTCCCGAAGGCCCGCATTGTGAGCGTCGCGTCGCATCGGTCTGTAACAGTGATAGTTACGGCCCGCGGTGATGACGAGAGATCATGATGTGTTATGTGTGCTTGCGAAAGACGATGGGTTTGATTCCTAGAACAAGGTATCCGACGCGCGAAGATGGTGCCGATTTTTACTCGCTTTATCCTGCGTCCCGGACCACGACCAATGCCAAGTATCACGGCAAATGGCGAGTTCTTCCACTCTCGGCCACGGAACGATATGCTTCTCGAATAAGCGATACGCCCTATCTATCACATCGTAAGTACAATGTTGAACCGCCTTGTTTAGTAAACGTTCGTGGTAGAGCTGGCCTTGCCGTCTTGATTCAGTCCACGTTCAGGGCCGTAGTACCTCGGAATCGTATGACCGAAGTTCGTGAGAGGTGAGCGTACGCCTCGACTGACACGACTGTCTACGTGCATGCGCTGCACACGGGGTCACGTACCTTGGTACATATTCTACCGATGGGAACGTTTGCATGCGGTCCATGGTGTGCGTCAGCAGCCATTGGTCCAAGGATTCCTCATGCGTCTGTCGAAGATCATCACGTTGGCGCTGCGGAACTATCTATATTTATCACGTTTAACCCAAGGGCTTGGTACAATGAGTTAGCAATGGAAGATTACATACTAGTTTGTGGTTAGTAACACACGTGTACACCATACTATGCCTACTGTACTACGTATGTACTCTTTCAATTAAATTAGCAATTAGCATCTCTTGCAGGGCGAATGCTGAAAGGGTTATACGGAGGCATTTCATCAAAGTGGTGACGGCAGTATAACGATCCTGAGCGTCGTGTATGATGGATTTCGGGACTGGTCCGCTGAGCCCCGCATTCTCTCCCCCTCCCTTTTTCCATCAGCCGCTTCTAGTGAGCAAGGCTCCCGGGTAGTAGCGACCGCCCTTTCACTTGTCGAAGTTTTAGAATTGACAGAACATGCCTGGCAGGGATGCTCATGCAGTTTGGAGCTGCGGCGCTTGAGTGAACCTGTGTGACCTCGATGACACGGCGGGGTCCAATGGCTTATGGTTAGAGTTCTGTGCCCGCGAGTGAATAGGTCAAGTTACTCCCCAAAACTTTATTACGAACCTGGCTCAAGGCATACTTATGGCGCCGAACCTTCTTACGAGTCGGGCCCGACAGTCTAAGCTTCCTTTTCTTCCTTGTAATGGCACTTGGCTCCCAGACTAGAACCTATCGACCCTGGCGGTGACCAACGGTCGACCTTTTTGCTATTCGAGGTTCAAGTTGAAGCTTCTAAAAAAAAGACGCGGCGCCACAGAAGTCAAGCTGATTGGTGCAACGCTTCCGTCGGCTCGCCGCCCCACCTCGCCCACGCACGAAGTTGCTTGTCCAAACACTGTCAACTGATTGTGGCGTAGTCTCCGTGACATAACGATACGGTGGTCAGTAAAATCGGTGCCGAGGGGTCATTTTAACCGGGGAAAGATCATGTGGTGCAGAGCAGTTCCTCATCGACCGCCGATGGGGTGCATATCGATATGGGGATGTGTGTGTGGTGCTGCTACGTGTACAGTGTGGTCCCGCAGAAAGTGAGCAACCAATCAGAGCGAGCCAGCTGCCCGGCGCCGGTGAAGGTACCTCAATTTGGAACCGGAAACGCCACAGCGCATGGGGACATGCTCGCGGGGACGATTAGGCGCCAGCGCACGGCTAATCTGAATTGATCGGTTAACTCGTAGCGTGCGACTTGGACTCGACTTGAAGCATGCATTTGCGTGTGTACCATTGTATGGATCTCGCGATCGAGTGCCAGTGACAGTTCGAACTTTTCGTATAAGCCCCGAGTTCTTTTGAATGTAAATCAACGCGAGCGACGCGTCTAGAAGCGTTTCTGATATTGAGTAGCTTGATTCAATCCAACACGACGGCGCGGGTTGCGGGACCGACGACATCTTGGAAACGACGACGATTGTCAATTACCGTTCAGATCGCTACCATCAACACTACTATGTCCGACGCAGCAGCATGGCATACCATGTAAGCACCTCGCTCATTCCGATCGCCCGTCCGTCCGTTTTCACTTTATCTAATGTCTCATCTAGCACTGTTCGCATCCCGTTTGCGAGCAATACGCATGCCACGATCGCGAAGCAAGTCATCGACGTCGACGGTGAGCTGCAGAAGGACGCCGTCAAGCGGTCTTTGACCGTAGAGGATCACGAACTGATCGCGTGGGTCTAGCCATACTTTTATCTTATCGGAAAGTGTGCTCCTGACGATCGACGAAACTCAGGACGTTTCAGACCTTAACCGTCCGTTTGGCACGTCTGTCCGTTAACGGATTCTTGGAGAACCTCGATCTTGTCGTTCGAACGATAGGGGAATTTGGCCAAGAGGCTACAGACAAGGAATCAAGGACGCTAGCGGACGTGGGGACGTCAGAACCCAAGTAACTGTCCGATTGGAGGTCAATGTACTACTTCGATTTCAGTGTTGGTTACACTATCTGGACATTTTACCAATCGACATTGAAATAGTGTACAACTATGCATTGTCCATTCACTTTGTTTCGGCTTCCGCACCCTCTGACTTCTTTTTCTTCTTGTTCTCCCGTAGTGGTTTCGCCAAAAGTGCCTTCAGTTCCTCATCCTCCAGCTCTTTCTCGGTCTTGACCAGTTCCGGTTTGTACCAGATAGGCGGATGTGTGATCAGTAAAGGACCGGCAGGAGGGAGGGCGACGGTGAAATGGAATGCAGCCACAAACGTATTTGCAGGTGTGTACCTGGTAGACCAATATCAGAAAGCACGTCTTGATCAAAGTGACTGTCACTTACACCACCTCGTATGGTTTCACCAGATTGTGCGAAACAGCCTCCTGGAGGCCAAGACGCGCCCTCTTCTCATCTTCCAATACACGGATGTTAATCGGGAATGGCCCAGCCTTTTTCTGTATCTCAGAAAACACGGTCCTAGAGTTCTTCAATTTCAGTTGATATGTGACTGTCCCTTCCTTCTGATAAATAGTCGTTCTCGAGTCTTCCACCCGTGCCTTGAGATAACACGATCAGTCGTGATCGCCACCCCACATCAGGGTGCTCGAGCCTACCTTGCCGTCTTCCCCGGACGAGACGAGAATATCGATGCCATACACCTCATCTTCGGCGAACGTGATCGTCTCCATGTCCCGCCTCTGAACTTCAGTGGGGTTCAGGATAATCCGCTTCTTCCCATCGATCACGTTTTGCATCTGTTGACACGAGAGCATCCCTGCCCCAGAAAAACGTCGATCAGACACAGGCCAGCGCGTCAGGATCGCACGCCATCGGCGACCTAACGGACGCACGCACCCTCGACCGGTTTGCAGTTCCATGCTGCAGCGGCCTTGGCGACCGCGTCCGTCACCGCCCAGTTCTTGTTCCCGACCTTGACTACCCTCACTGCAGCCTCAGCAGCATGCCAAGCCGCCTTGAGCACGTCTGCGCGTCTTCCTTCCACCGGATTTTTCTCGCTTGCGCCGACGACGATCGTTTCGGCGCTGATCGCCGCGAACCCGTCGATGTGCGCTCCGATGTGGATCTTTACGACGTCGTCCTTGGCTAATATTTGGGAAGAAAGGGAGTCCGAGCTGCATGATCATGATATGGATGAGATACAATCGATCCATTTTGATCGAAGAAGCGATCGGCGGAGCCAGGCCTCGGGCATGAAAAAAAAGAAACGCACGTACGCGAGAGGGGAAAAGTGGGCGACGGCGTTGTTGACGGAGATACATGTTGGGAAGGCGATGCCTACATGATCGTTCCAAGGTCGGTCAGAATGCGGGGAGATTGGGGAAGCAAAAAAAAAAAAAGAGAGAGAGATGAAGATGAGTGATAAAAAATAAGGAAGGAGTTACATGCCTTTGGGAGTCTTGACGCCTTTGATGGATTTGTTGTACACCGCCGCGGTTGCCTCTTCGAGGAGCTTGTCCCCCTGGATGCAGAGATCGATGACCTTTGCACCCTCGACGGAGATGGAGATGAGTTCTTTCATGACATCGTTTACGATGTCCCCAGCCGTCTAAGAGTTTCGCGATGTGATCAGATCTCCCGAAGACACTTGTACAAAACGATATGGACGGCAGACCTTGTATTTGGTGATATCAGACTCGGATATCAATCGCGGCTTTTCAGCTGGTTTCGGAGCTTGTGGTTCGGCCATAACTATACACGTCAAAGAGGCTGTGAAGTGCGGGGAGTGATCGTAAGGGAGAGTACAAAGGGAGCGCTCGACAAATCGCGTTTGCTAGTAGTAGTAGAGTCCGGGCTAACAGCGGCAGACCAACCTGATTTGGTAAATCTAATCTCCTGAGATCGGAAATCGCACACGTTGGCCATACGACTTGCGACACAGGTGAATGAGTATGCTTTGTAACGATTCTGCCTACTATACAAGCTGGTAGTGGGGGTATCGTGCCCTAGAATCTGCTGTCTAAATCTGTTGCTAATTTCATCCGAATTTTCGTCCCAGGTATCAAATGTTGGAAGGTATAACTTTAATCGCGTTAGCCAGGTCCTCTGTTCGCCGGCGTGGTGTCTTCTTTGAAGCATACGAACCCTCGCAATCTCCTACATAGCTCGAACTTTTCATCGAATTCGATCTCGTCGCTCAGAGGCAGGGAGTTGAACCAGGCGCGCCATTCTGGAGGTTTTCCATGGGGTTCATTCCAACTTAGCTCGGATTGGATACTTCCTCTGACGGAGGTACGGTCGGCCATATCACTTGAACACGTAGGGTAAGTTTCGAACGGAGAGACTAGAGGTGGACGACGCTACTCACTTTTCCCAGTTGATCCAGTCACGCTCGAAATAGTCGCGGAGTGGATTCATGGTAGATTGAACTTCGACGAAATGCTTCTTGAGATACTTTTCTTGTGCAGATCTCACGAGGGAAGGGATCGAAGGATCCTGTCCGTACAATCTTTCGTAAGTATGCCATATTGACTCCTTGCATGCCGTGATTGTCCGGACGGTGCGTGCCAAGTGCATCGGAGTCCACGTCGACACGCCCCTGTGAGAAGATTTCCGTTCGGATGAACGCGTACTTTCATCATCCGAATCTGGGAATGCTGTTGATGACAACGGCCGAAGCTCGAACAATGTGTCTGGATCAATGAGGTCAGGCAGTCCGACGGTCGACCGAGTGTTTCGTTTGCGGGACGAGCTTGGTGGGAGAGGAATCTCGAGAGGTGGATGGGTTCGAATGTCGCGAAACCAGGCGCCAAGGTGGAACGGCAAAACGGAGATTAGGTTGGGCGTGAGGAAACTGCCGCTCAGCATTTCTTCCCATGCTCGCCTGAGCCTGGAGTGATCCCGAGGGTCAGGAGGTGATGGGCATTTAAGATCGGCACCGCGCATGGTAAGCGAAAGGGATGACCACGAAGAACCCGACAACAAATCCAAATTGCTGCTCTTTGAGCTGGCACCAGCCACCGAGGGATCCGACTTTGTGAGCAATGTAGGATTCGACACGGCGGTATTCGAGCTTCGCGGTGAACTGTTTGTGGATGACTCTCCACTTGGAGGAGTTACGCTCAAACGTGGTGAACTTGAAGATGGGAAGATTAGGTCCTCTTCGATGATCTCAAGTTGGGGGTCAGAACGAAACGCTCTCGGTGTGCGAATGCTCATTCCATACCTCCAGAACGCCGTTAGGACTTAGCACGCGGGAAATTTCCTGGAGGACGAGAACAAAGAATGAGGTCCGTGGTATTGAAAACACGACGAGATGCTTACCGCGAGCACGTATCCCCACTATCGGTCATGAAACAATTCGTCAGCAAAGCAATGGGAAGGGACTGGTACACTAACCTCGTCTTCCGGTATATGGAGGCCCATACGAACCATCCTTACAAAGTTAAACTGACCGTCGCGAAATGGCAACCCGTCGAGTCTGACAGAATCAATGACATGAGAAAGCAATGTCTGGATCGGGCAACGAGGAACCGTACAGGTTACCGTGAACCCACTTCAGCCTACGGGATAGACTTTTGTCGAGTATGGTGAGCTTGGGTTGCACCAGTTGGGCATCGAAGCCCACGATCGTGCTATCCTGAGAGTCCACCACATCAGTAAAGGTATAGAGACAGAAGGAGAACAATATTCGACACACCTGCCACTGCCTGCCGGCTTCGATAGCCCAGAGGCCACGACCACAGCCAAGATCGAGGACGGTCGCAGGAGGAGGTCCGTCAAAGGTATGAAGCGTTAAGCGTTTACAACAGTTCGTTATGAACATATGATCCCAATGGTCACTGACGGGCGATCATATGAGCATGAGTTGGGCATAACGGCGTCTCGACTTACAAATTTACAATGTCATTCGTGTAGGTGAGCGGTGAAATAACCTCCCCACTAGGACGCCGATGCATCGGCTCCTTAGGTAGCCGCTTGTCGAGGTCCTTGATAATGGACACGGTCACTATCGTCATGGCTAGCCAAAATCAAGGGCATCAAAGGCCGACTGCGGGGAAGAGGATAATTGGACTGAGTGATTCAATGAAGGGCCAAATTAAGAGGGAGGGCACCCCAAGGGTCAAGAAAGTGAGGTGCTATATAACGGGGGATTTGACAAGGACCTAACGTGAAGGGTACCTCGCCGCTGCCTGTATATGGTTAGGGTAAGTAGTCCGGCACGAAATTTTATAGTACGGACCAC